>CAKNYM010047927.1:51132-90636 GCA_932195095.1 Andricus curvator
ATCATGAGACAAATTTTGAGGGGGTTTTGAGAGTTTCATTAATTTTTGAACGATAGTAGAATATATTTTCATAATGTTTATATCAATGAATGCGCTGATCTTTTCTGAATTCGAAACGCCTATTAAAAGTTTAATTTAGTCTGAACAAAATTATTATATTTATGAAAAAGCGGAACGACCTTTATGTAGCTATTATGAAACAACTTTTGGACTCTTGTAACGGTGTTCCATAATGCATGTCCCTATTATGGAACAGCAAAGAAACGTATTCTTTTATATTAATATGGCTTATTTTATAATCACTAAGGTCACCTTGACAAAACTCCAGGTTAAGTTCTGAATTCAACAATAATATTCAACAACCCTTAGAATCCACAACTAGTTGTTTTAACGAAAACATTCCAAAGGTCTGCAAGTAAAAAATCCAGACAATCGTTTAAATAAAAATAATCAATCAAGTCACATTCACAAAACTCCAGGTTAAGTTTTAAATCCAACAATAATATTCAAAAACCCTTAAAATCCACCCCTAGTTGTTTTAACGAAAACATTCCAAAGGTCTGCAAGTAAAACAGCCCGACAATCGTTTAAATAAAAGTAATCATAAAAGGCACCTTCACAAAACTACAGGTTAAGTTTCAAGTACAACAATAATATCGAAAAACCCTTAGAATCCACCCCTAGTTGTTTTATCGAAAACATTCCAAAGGTCTGCAGCTAAACAAGCCAGAAAATTTTTTACTGAATATTATTGTTGGATTTAAAACTTAAACCTGGAGATTTGTGAAGGAGACCTGAATGATTATTTTCAGTTTAAAAACTTCGAGGCCTTTGGAATGATTTCGTAAATACAACTAGGGGTGGATTCTAAGGGTTGTTGAATATTATTGATAGATTCAAAACATAACCTGATGTTTTGTGAAGTTGACCTTAGTGATTATTTTTATTTAAAATATTGTTTGGCTTTATTACTTGTAGAATTTTCGGAATGTTTTCGTTAAAACAACTAGGAGTGGACTACAAGCGTTGCAGAATATCATTGTTGGATTCAAAACTTAACCTGGAGTTTTTCGAAGGTGACCTGAGTGATTATGTTCACTTAGAAAATTTTCTGGCTTTTTTACTTGCAGACCTTCGGAATGTTTTCATTAAAACACGCAGGGGTGCATTCAAAGGGTTGTTGAATTTTATTCTTGAGTTTAAAGCATAGCCTGGAGTTTTGTGAGTGTGAGCTGATTAATTATTTTCAAGTAAAAACTTCTATGGCTTTTTTACATGCAGACCTTTCGAATGTTTTCGTTAAAACAACTAGGGGAAAATTCTAAGTGTTGTTGTATTTAAAACTTAACCTGGAGTTTTTTCAAGGTTACCTGAGTGACTATTTTCACTCAAAAAATTTGCTGACTTTTTTACTTGCAGACGTTTGGAAGGTATTCGTTAAAAATACTAGGGGTGGAATTGTAAGGGTTGTTGAATATCATTGTTGGATTTCAAACTTAGCTTGGAGTTTTGTGAAGGTGATCTGATTGATTATTTTTTCTTCACAAATTTTCAGGCTTTTTTACTTTCAGACCTTCGCAATGTTGTCGTTGAAAGAACTAGTGGTGGATTCTAAGGGTTTTGGAATATTATTGTTGGATTTAAAACTTAACCTGGAGTTTTGTGAAGGTTACCTGAGTGATTATTTTTATTTTCGAATTGTCTGACATTTTGACTTGGAGAATTTTTAGAATGTTTTCGTTAAAACAACTAGGGGTGGATTCTAAGGGTTATTGAATATTACTGTTGGATTCGGAAGTTTACCTAGAGTTTTGTGAAGGTGACCTAAGTGATTATTTCCACTTAAAACATTTTGTGGCTGTTTTACTTGCAGACCACTGGAATGTTTTCGGTAAAACAACAAGGGGTGGATTCCAAGGGTTGCTGAATATTATTGTTGGATTTAAAACTCAAACTGGAGCTTTGTGAAGGTGACCTGAGTCATTATTTCAATTTAAAACATTTTCTGGTCTCACAGAGGTTGGCCTGATAGAGGGTAGTTTTTGACTGGAAGTTTCTTGCACAAATTTGAACAAATTAGGACGAAAATAATGCGCCCATATAAAGTTAATTTTTGAAAATGTCGGGGCTGGCTGGCTGGCGAAATATTTTTCTGGCCTTGCTATGTCGTTTGCCTCACAGGGGGTAGTTTTTAGAGGTTGAAGTTGGTTGCACAAATGTGAACAAATTCAGACGAAAATAATACGCTCATATAAAGCTGATTTTGGACATTGCCAGGGCTGGCGAAACGTTTCACTGGCCCCGCCATGATGTTTGCCGCATAAGGGGGAGTTTTTAGGGGTTGGAGTTGGTTGCACAAATTTGAACAAATTAAGACGAAAATAATACGCTCATATAAAGTTTATTTTGGAAAATGTCGGGGCTGGCTGGCGAAATATTTTGCTGGCCCTGCTATGTCGTTTGCCTCACAGAGGGTAGTTTTTAGAGGTTGAAGTTGGTTGCACAAATGTGAAAAAATTCAGAAGAAAATAATGCGCCCATATAAAGTTGATTTTGGACAATGTCGGGGCTGGTGAAATACTTCGCTGGCGCCGCCATGATGTGTAACTCACAGGTGGTAGTTTTTAGAATTTGAAGTTGATTGCACAAATATGAACAAATTCAGGCGAAAATAATGAACCCATATACAGTTGATTTTGGAAAGTGTCGGGGCTGGCGAAATATTATACTGGCCCTGCCATGATGTTTGGCGCATAGGGGGTATTTTTTAGGGGTTGGAGTTGGTTGCACAAATTTGAACAAATTAAGGCGAAAATATGAGGCCCATATAAAGTTTATTTTGGACATTGTCGGGGCTGGCGAAATATTTAACTGGCTCTACCATGATGTTTGCCTTACAGGGGGTAGTTTTTAGGGGTTGAAGTTGGTTGGACAAATTGGAACAAATTGAGGCGAAAATAATGCGCCCATATAAAGTTGACTTTGGACAATATCGGGGCTGGTGAAATATTTCGCTGACCCCGCCATGGTGTTTGCTGCATACGGGGTAGGTTTTGAGGGTTCAAGTTGGTTGCACAAATTTGAACAAATTAAAACGGAAATAATGCTCCCATATAAAGTTTATTTTGGACAATTTCGGGGCTAGCGGATCAAAATGGCGGATCCAATATGGCGGACATGAAATAGGAAACAAATTTGGATCTGGATAAAATTGATGGTACTTAGGTTTTTGGGGTCGCTGAATTCAAATCTGATGTTATATTTTCAAAATTCAAAACGGCTGATCCAATATGGCCGACATGAAATATTAAAAATGTTTTGATTTGCATAAAAATGGTGTTACATAGGTTTCTGGTGTCGCTGATTTCAAATCTGATGTTAGAGTTATTAAATTCAAAATGGCGGATATAATATGGTGAACATGAATTATTTAAAATGTTCAGACGTTGATAAAATTGGTGATACTTAGATTTTTGGGGTCGATGCATCTAAATCTGGTGTTGAAATTTCAAAATTCAGACTTTCGTATCCAATATGGCGGCCATGAAATATTAAAAATGTTCGGATATTAATCAAATTGGTGATACGTAGGTTTTTGGGATCGCTAAATCGAAATTATGAGTATGAAATTACGAAATTAAGTATGTTTAAAAAAAAAATATTTAAAAACGCCCCAAAAAATACAAACTGAAATTTAAAAAAGGGGGTCAATGACCGCCACGCCCTCGTTTCGGGACTCTGGGTTAAGTTGAGGGCGGCAATTTATAATAACTATTCACTCTGTAACATACCCTAATACTGCTATTTTTATCATTTGTTTACTTAAAATTTGTTATGCGCCACATTGGATCCGCTTTTTTGAATTTTGAAGATTCAACACCTGATTTCAATTCATACATACATACATACATTGATTAGCAGTTCGAACTCGAAAGTTCATTGCCTCACTACCCGATTCGGGTAGTGTTTCTAGGTGGATATTTACTACCAATGTGGGCCCACCACACCCACGACGGGCCAACAGCACGCAGTATTTCCTGAACGGTCACCCATCCAAGTACTAACAGCGCCCAACAATGCTTAACTTCAGTGATCTTACGAGAACTAGTGTTTTCAGCGTGGTATCGCCGTTGGCATAATTCATTTCAATTCAGCGACCCCAAAAACATAAGTATCACCAATGTCATCAAGGTCCACACATTTTTAATAATTTGTGTCCGGCATATTGGATCCGGCATTTTGAATTTTGAAAATCCAACATCATATTTGAACTTAGCGGACCCCGAAAACTTAATTATCACCAATTTTATCAAGGTCAAAACATTTCAATGATTTATGTCGCCATATTGGATCTGCCATTTTGAATTTTGAAAATAAAATTAGATTTGAATTCAGCGACCCCAAAAACCTAATTATCACCAATCTTATCAAGGTCCGAACATTTTTAATAATTCATGTTCACCATGTTGAATCCGCCATTTTGAATTTTGAAAATTTAACAGCAGATTTGTAATCAGCGACCCCAAAAACCTACGTATAATCAATTTCATCAAAGTCCGATCATTTTTAACCCTTCGAGTACACACTGGGTCAATTTGACCCACACAAAATTTTTGATCGTCAAAGAGTTTTCATATAAATTTTTGGCTCAAAACATTAACAATTAAAAAAGTTAAAATTTTTTTCGTAAAAGTCAATTTTTCAAAACGAAAAAAATTTTTCGCGAATTTTGTTAAGTATGTTGAATACATTAAGACACTTATAATACTTATAAATTAGTTTAACATACTAGAAAGTTTACCTCTAAATTTTTGTAAGTGAAAAGGTTCAGTAGTTGTAAAGTTATAGACGATCAAACAGTGAACAGGATCAGATTGACCCAGAGTGTAGATGTTCGAAAAAATAGGTGTCTACTCGAAGAGTTGATAACTCATGTCTGCAATATTGGATCACCAATTTTATCAAGTACCAAAATTTGTAAATAATTTATGTCTGCCCTATTGGATCAGCCATTTTGAATTTTGAAAATGAGATCAGATTTGAATTCAGTGACCCCAAAAACCTAATTATCACCAATTATATCAAGGTCCACACATTTTTAATAATTTGTGTCCGGCATATTGGATCCGGCATTTTGAATTTTGAAAATCCAACATCATATTTGAACTTAGCGGACCCCGAAAACTTAATTATCACCAATTTTATCAAGGTCAAAACATTTCAATGATTTATGTCGCCATATTGGATCTGCCATTTTGAATTTTGAAAATAAAATTAGATTTGAATTCAGCGACCCCAAAAACCTAATTATCACCAATCTTATCAAGGTCCAAACATTTTTAATAATTTCTGTTCGCCATATTGGATCCGCCATTTTGAATTTTGAAAATTCAACATCAGATTTGAATTCAGCGACCCCAAAAACCTTAATATATCTAAACAAAATTAAATCGGATCACGTAAAATAATTTTATTTTGAGATGCCCACATATGTGTCATGATGCAAAAGTGGCACTACTTTTTTTCCCCCATATATGTCACTGACAGTGAAGGGGTTAAAGCTTCTAAAATATGAATAGGGTCTGTTTTCAAGGACTAAAATTTCGGAGTACAAAAAATAATTTCTAAGCAATTACAAATCTGTATCAACTTTGTTTCTTGTAACAAATTTTTATTATTTTCCAAGTACATTTTTCGAACAAAAAATTGAGAAATTTAAATTTTTTTTCAAAATTATGTGAACTGTAATGTATAGAATTCCTGAAAATAAAACAGGAATCCAACGATTAAATTTGGACAACCACCACAAAATGCTCTTCTTGCAATTCCTAAAAACAAAAAAAAATTTGTTTCTTTGGATAAAAATAAAAAAGAGGAAAGAAAAATGAGAAGGCAACCAGCCAAATCCCCTTCCTTCTCTTTTTTATTTCTTTCGTCTTTTTTATTTTTATTATCATCAAATCACAATATGAAAGCATTTATAATATTTACCAACGTTTCGGTGCTCATACAGCACCCTTATCAAGGTAAGAAAAATTAGAGCAGGTGGGAACAGCGACGAAACAACGACGTTATCTCCTCGATACCTGAGATCTAAGTATTTATTTATTATTTATCATTATTATTTATTTATTTAGATCTATCAACTTTTTTCTTTAATTTTTTTACTTTAAAAAATTAGCTTATTTGAGTGTACATATTTTTTGAGATAATAAACAAATTCGATACGGGTTGTAATGTTTTTAAAATCAATTTTTTAATTTCGATATGATGTTCCTCAAAAAGGCACCCTAAACGGTGTGTGGTTTTTAGTGGGTACAATTCGAGGATTATTTCAATAGGGACTAATCTAATTTTACTTATAATTAAAATGGCTTCCGTTTCCAGTACCGATCGTGAGAGAACGCTTTTGTTTCAGGTGTCAGTTTCCTAGCTTTGGTGAAGGGAATAAGCGTGTGTGGATGCAAAGAGGGCAGTGAGTGTGGAGATCAGGTGTAAAGGAAGAAGGGTGAGTGAAGGCAAAGGTGTAAAGGGGGAAAAAAAGTTGTATGAAGTGAAAATTGAAGCGTGCGAAGTTTTTGAGGTTAGGAGCAATAAAACTAGTTTCTGGACAAGGGGGGCAAGAGGAAGGTGAGTGAAGAGCGGGAAACGTCGCAGATCACTGGGTAAGGTAGGATGCCGACGTATCGAATTCGAAAAATGGGCGCCAGTCAATAGACGATCGCATAGAACAGGTAGCCGAAATAACAGGTGACAGTGATGAGAGCGCGGTTAGTCGGAAGAAGGGGGAAGATGACAGTAGCGGTGAGACGTTAGAGACGCCGACCAGGGAGGGGACGGCAGAGAGAAGGGATTCAGGCACGGGACATAAACGCGAGAGATCCTCTAACCTATAGCGCCTTAACAGGCTTCGCAGCGCGGGTTCGAACAGGAGTTTAGACGAATGGCGAAACAAAGTGAGCGCGACCATTAGTGAAGGGGAAGAAAAAAGAAAAAGAGTTGAAGGGGACGATGATTCAGAAAGAGACAAGGATAAAAAGAAAGTTAAAGGATAAAAAGAAAGTTAGGATTAAACGAAAAACACCAGAAAGAGATAGGGGGGATGGGGGATGTTTGAGAATCTAGCAGCCCTCATAAAAGGGTTCAGAGAGGAAACAAGGAAGAGACTGGATGATATGAATAGGGATATGAATAGGCAGGGGAAAGGCGTAAGGGGGGAAGTGAGAAAAGTAAGAGAAAAGTGGGAAGAGTGGGATAAACTCTGGAAAGAGGAGAAAGACAAGGTATGGGGTAAACTAGAGAGCATAGAGAATAGACAGAGAGAGGTTGACAAACAGAGAAATAGTGAGATAAAACAGTTGGAAGAACGGGTAAGAAACTTAGAAATCAGGAATGGGCATATGGGGAAGGAAACACAGAGTGCGGAAATAGTAAAAGGGAGTGATAACTTGCAAAATGAGAACGAAAGATTGAAGAAAAGACTGAGTGAGATTGAAAGAAGATTGGAAGGGGAAGAAAGGGCGAAGAGGAAAAATAACATAGTAGTTAAGGGATTGAAAGTGGAGAGTGAAACAGGGGAAGCGGAAATAAAAAATCTTTTGAAAGATATTGGAGTTCAGGTAAGGGTAGAGGGAGTTAAGAGAATAGGATGGACGAAGGAAGTAGAAGGAATGTTTCTAGTGAAAAGGGGAGAGGGAGGAGGAGAAAAAGAAAATTATGGAGGGAAAAAAATTATTGAGAGGAAGAAGGGAAAGAATTGAATAGGATCTGACATGGAGGGAGAGGAAAAGGAGATGACAAATAGAGCAAAAGGCATGGGAAGAGAGGAAAAAAGGGCGCATGGTATGGATAGGGAGAGACAGATTATGGATAAATGGGGAGGAATGGTTTTGGGACGAAGAATCAGAAGAAATAAGGAAAAAGGGAAGAAGAGTTGAGAAAGGTAGAAGAAAGGAAGATGCAAAAGAGTTTAAAGATCAAACAGAGGGGTTTCCAAACGGCAAGGCGGAAGAAAAGTGAGGAGGATAGGTAAGGGAAGGGAAGAGAAAAATGTGAAAATAGCTTTCTGGAATGTGTCAGGCTTGAAGAACAAGAATGAAGGATTTTGGCGAGAGTTAGAAAAGTGGAATGTGATTATAATTAGTGAAACCTGGGCGGATGAGAAGGACTGGAAGGGGATGAAAAGGATGTTACCTAAAGGTTATGTGTGGACAATTCAAGAAGCAAGAAAGGAACACGTTAAAGGTAGAGGGATAGGTTATGTGTGGACAATGCAAGAAGCAAGAAAGGAACACGTTAAAGGTAGAGGGATGGGCGGCATGGACTCAGGGGTGAGAAAAGAACTGGCAGTAAAAGAGAGAACAGAGGAGGATAGGGAGGAAATGGATGGAACAATGGTAAGAAGGATTATAATTGGAAAAGTCAAAATAGCGGTGGTTTGTGTATATAGAAGAAGAGCGGAAGAGGAAGGTTGGAGAGTAATGAGGAGGTGGATGGAGGAAAAGAAGGAAGAGTTGGTTCTGATAGGAGGTGACTTGAATGCCTGGACTGGCGAGCAAGGGGGAGGGATTTGTAATGAAGAAAAGGAGGCCTATGTAAGGAGCTCCAAACATAGGGAGGCAGACCAGGAAGGGAGGAGGTTGCTAGACGAAATAGGAGGAACAGGATGGTTTATATGTAATGGCAATAGGAAAGGAGATGAGAAAGGAGAGATCATATTTATAGGTAAGGGAGAAACAGTAATAGACTACATCCTGGCGGAAGAAAGAATGAGGAAGATGATAGGCAGTATGAACGTGGGGAATGAGATAGGGTCCGAGCACTTCCCAGTAATAGCTACACTGAAAGGTGGCGTCCGAAAGCGTGGCAGAGGGAGAAAGGAAAGAGGGGGAGAAAGGAACACGAAAATGGGAGTCTGGGGAGAAGATAAATTAAAAGAGTTTAAACAAAAAATGGAAAAGGAGAATGTTAGGTATAAAAAAGAGGAGGGAGTAGACTTGTTAATTGAAAGGTTGAAAGGGTCGATTGAGAAGGTAAGGGACGAGATAGGTAAAAAAGAAGGAAGAGAAGAGGGAAAGAGAGGCTGGTGGGACGAGGAACGCAGGGAGAGCAAAGAGATAATGAAAGAGTGTGTAAGAAAATGGAGGAAAGGAGAAATGGAGAAGGCGGAGTACAACAGGAGAAAAAGAGAACATGAGAGGATGCTGGAAAGGAAAAAGCAAAGGGGAAAAGAAAAATATAAGGAAGAAGTAGAAAAAGCGATCAAAGAAGGTAGGGTCTGGGATGTCATAAATAGGGAAAGAGGAGGAAGGAAGGGCGTGAATGAAGAAATAGTAATGGATGAGTGGACGGATTATTTCAGGGGTCTGTTAGGGGGAGAACAAAATAGGATCAAAAGGGAAAATAGAAGGATAGTCCAAGGAGAAATGGAGGAAGGGAACGGAATAACAAGAGAAGAAGTGGATGAGGCGATAGATAGACTAAAAAGAAACAAGGCTACAGGAGAGGATGGTATGGAGAAAGAAGCGATAAAGTATGGGAAGAAGGGGATAGGGAAGGGATTTGGAAGATCTGCAACAAGGTCTGGAAAGGAGAAGGGTGGCCGGAGGAGTGGATGACAGGGCTGGTGGTACCGCTTGTCAAGAAAGGCGAGGGCAAGAAGGTAGAGGAGTACAGAGGGATCACTCTCATGCCAGTGAGTTATAAAATATACGCAGAAATTCGAAGAAAAAGATTAGAGAGCCAGATGGAAGAGAAACAAAGTATCCCACACAATCAGACGGGATTTAGAAAAGGGATGGGGACAATAGATAACATTTCTGTACTCAACTACTTGGTTAACAGAAATTTAAGGAGGAAAAGAGGAAAATTAGTCGCCTTGTTCGTAGACTTAGAGGAGAAGCTAAAGGAGAAAGGCGAAAGGGGAACGATTTTGGGTAATAGCAAACTATACTCTCTAGCATACGCAGACAACGTAGTGCTGTTAGCAGACGATGAGAAGGGGATGAACCTAATGATGAGAATTTTCGAAGAGTATGTGGGAAAAACAGAACTAACGGTGAACGTAGGGAAGACCAAGGTGATGTGCTTCAGAACTAGAAAGATAAAAATAGGTTACGTTTGGAAGATGAACGGACAAACAGCGGAAAGTGTGGAGGAATTCTGTTATTTAGGTTTTTGGTTTGAGGCAGGAGGGGGAAACGAGGTGCAGGTGAGGAAAAGAATCGAGTGTGCGAGTAAAGTAATGGGCCAAGTATGGGGTATAGGAAAGAGAATGTTCAATGACGATTGGAGAATGAGGGTTTGGTTGTTTGATGCGTTGGTTTGGGCGGTGGTGTGTTATGGAATGGAGGTCTGGGGATGGAAGGAACATAGGAAAGTGGAAAGCATGCATGAGAGATTTCTGAGATGGGTAATGGGGGGTAGTTGGACTTGCCCAGGATACATGTTAAGGGAAGAATGAGGAAGGGAAAAAATGGTAACTAGACAAATTAAGAGAGCCTCGAGGTTTGAAGAGAAGTTGAAAAGGGAAGAGGGGATCAGAATAGCACAAGTATGCTTGGACGAAGTTCGGAACAAGGAGACGAGAGGCAATTTGGGAAATTCGAAATGGGAGGAAGAAAGAAAAAAAAATGACGAGGGTTTGTGATATACAAGAAGGGGTTCTGGATTGGCAGAGCATAGAATTAGAGTTATTAGTAAGACAAGGAGAAGAGAGATGGAGAAAGATTACACAGATACGGAAAAAATTGGTTGCGATTGTTGCTGGCCAACTGAGGGTCATTTCCGATGTAATTTTCTGCGTAGAATCCGAATCCGGGGCCAAAATTTTCCCAGCACGTCAGGTTTTTGAGATATCCTAACCTAAAAGTGCGAAAAATGCGGTTTTTTGGTACATTTGAGGTTATGTTACATCGCGAAAATTTTATTTTTCTAAAATCGGCTCATGTCATCTAAAAGTACAACTATCAAGCTTTTAAAAGCTTTTTTAAAATTTAAGATATCATTTTTCTTTGCAGAGATATCCTTAAATGAAATTTAGTACTTTTATTATTACATTACCGCAGTACTAAAATTGAAAACACTTCTTCAGATTGTGGAAATGATATATTTCTATGTTTTCTTTTAGGTTAGGGAATCTAAGTAATTTTAGGTAATGGGATAGTTTTGTGCTCAGATTTCGATTCAGCGACCCAGAAAACATAGAAATATATAATTTCCACAATCTGAAGAAGTGTTTTCAATTTTAGTACTGCGGTAATGTAATCATCAAAGTACTAAACTTCATTTAAGGATATCTCTGCAAAGAAAAATGATATCTTAAATTTTAAAAAAGCTTTTAAAAGCTTTATAGTTGTACTTTTAGATGGCATGAGCCGATTTTAGAAAAATAAAATTTTCGCGATGTAACATAACCTCAAATGTACCAAAAAACCGCATTTTTCGCACTTTTAGGTTAGGATATCTCAAAAACCTGACGTGCTGGGAAAATTTTGGCCCGGATTCGGATTCTACGCAGAAAATTACATCGGAAATGACCCTCAGTTGGCCAGCAACAATCGCAACCAATTTTTTGCGTATCTGTGTTATGGATTCGAGGTACAATAGATGGTATATGGTGGTCAAAGGGTTAACGGAACCAGAATATTTGCAAAAAATAAAAAAGGAAGACAAATGGAATAGCGTGGTACGGTTTAGAATGGGAGAAGGAGTAAGAGCTTGTAGATATTGGATGGCTGAAGAGGACAATCTGTGCAGAGTATGTGGATACGAAATGGAGTCATGGGCACATGTGTTAGAGAGGTGTACAGGAGAGGAAGATGGACAGTTGAGTGTGGATGAGTGTGTAAGATGGATTTTGGATGGTAATTGACAGGGAGTGACGTGGATGAAGAAATTGGAAGAAATAAGAGAAAGCAAGAGAACAGCGCAGAGCCAAACGGGTAATCCTATTAAAGAAAATTAAATAGCAAAAAGTAAACCTTTGAAATCGTTAAAAATGTATTTTATGGTAAGAGGAAACGGAAGCCCTGGAATATCGCTCACTTTAAAGTTTAAGAATTATTAGTAGTAAGAGTATTGTTATTTTAAGTAAGGCGAAGCATTAGAATATAAGCAGCGGTTAAGTTAGATTAAGGATGGAATTTAAATATATGTACAGGGAGCGGAGGCCCTCAAACCCGTAAAAGGGAGAGATTAAATATACAATACAATACAATACTTATAATTAAAACTTGTAGAGCAACTTCCACTTATTGGGGGCATTCAAAAAATACGTGATACATTCTTCAGGAACTTTAAAGTCCATTGTTCTGAGGTATTAATTTGGGTATAAATAATAATTAAATGAGTATTTGGTTGATAAAAGATATCATATTTTACTAAATATAGTTTTTTGAAAGTTTTAAAACAATTTCTACTAATTTCCTATTTAACATTTAACTTTCCTAAATTTAAGTTACAATTTCTCGATAAATAGATGGTCAATATTTCAAAATGTATGTGTAATAAAATTTGTATATCCATTCTAATTGATATACACCATTTTTAATGCAAAAATTAGTCGCAATAATTTTACGAAATAAAGGAAGATTACATTAAATAACATGATATATTTTATTTGGGAGCGTCTAAATGTAACAAAAAAATCGGGCCATTCATACTAAAATTTCAGTACAAATAGCCCCTTTTCCAGCCCCCCTTCCATTTCGTACCGAAAAAATCCGGCTGTTTTTACCGAAATTTTGATACACGTAGCCACGGCCTTTATATTTACTGAATACTCATTTTATTTGTTAACCCAATTCTCAATATATATTAAAAACCATCCACGTACCACTTGAACATGTTAAAATATAATTTTTTAAATTTATTATTAATAAATACAAAAATGGTATTTTTATCGAAATTTCGATACACGTAACCGCTGCCTTTTTATTTACTGAGTACACCTTTTATTTTTTAACCTAATTCTCGAAACATATTAAAACCCATCCACGTACCGCTTCAACATGTTTAAATATAATTTTTTTTAATTATCAATAATAAATACAAAAATGGTATTTTTAACATTTCAAATAGGCGCACAAATGACAACCAATGACGCGCCTTATGCATCGCATGTGCAATAGTGTAGCGGCCCTAATGGTACAAAATGACTAGAAAATCTCTAAAGAATCTCAGGTTCAGTCACTTTTCTGACATTTCTATCTATAGCTGCACAGAAAGTAGTTTTTAAAGAACCAGGTGTGGTTTTATGATGCCTAAAAACCATATTTCATCCAAATACTTGCAGGCAGAGGGATCCTTTGTTCGTAACCAGGCAAATATTACAAATTTAAAAAATATATATTTTACAATTAGGGATTTGAAAATAGGATATTTTGAATTTACAAGTTTTTGCAATTCCAGAAATATGTAATTCATTTCAAAATGTTTGAGATTTTAATTAAAAGTGTACAAAAAAATTCGCCCCGATTTTTATCCGAAATTCGATCTGTGCTACGATCAGATTCGTTTATTCGATTTGATTGACCCATTGATCAAATGTCGAAAAACCGACATTCAATCCGTGCTACAATCGAATCGGTTTATTCGATTCGATCAGCCCGTCGATCAAATTTCGAAAAACCGACATTCAATCAGTGCCGCAGTTGGATCGGTTTTTTTTAATTCGATCGGCGCGTCAATCGAATGTCGAAAACCGACATTTGATCCGTGCCACAGTCGGATCGGATTTTTCGATTCGATCGGTCCGACCTGAAATTGTCGAAAATCCAATATGCGACTGACTTTAATTTATAATTATAATTCTAAAAATCTAAACTGATGCATATATGTAGAATGCAGATAGCAGATCCAGAGAGACATGAAGACAATACTGTGTTAAACTGCTGATAATAATATTAATATTAGTATTATATTATTAATAATTATTAATATGGCCAACCAACGGCCATACCACGCTGAAAAAAACCAGTTCTCGTCCGATCACTGAAGTTAAGCAGCGCTGTGCGCGGTTAGTACTTGGATGGGTGGCCATTCGAGAATACTGCGTGCTGTTGGCCCGTCGTGGGTGTGGTGAGCCCACACTTGTAGTTATTTGCTACAAGAAACTATCCACCTAGAAACACTACCCGAATCGGGTAGTGTCACGCCTACCCTAAAAGGGAAATGGCTTAATGGTATACTAATGGTATTAATATTACGCGACCTATATATGGCCCAACAAGAAACAAAAACGTGTCGTTAATTTTTACTTTAATAATCAAAATTTGCTATACGATTACATAGTAACTAGTAATAATAATTCCTTAGATGTTATTCATCTCAAGATTTGTAAAATGTTTTTTCAGGCTTTACAGGTTTATTTTTTATTTTCTTATTTAATATTCTCAAGCCAGAATTATAAAGGGGGAGAGGATCGCTACTGAAGGGTAGCCCAATATTGTTTTATTACTTATTTCCCTAGCTTTATTTTAATTTTTTTCATCAAATAACAGTCTTAAAAAAATTGGTATTCTAAATTTCTGGAATTTGGATTAATAATTGGGGAATGAGAAATTTCAGGTCATATAAAATATATGTATCCCATTTTTTCATTAAGTTGTATAGTATTAAATTAAAATTTTCATCAATTGTATCCTATAATATTTTTGTATAATATTATAAAAAGAAAAGCCGAACCGATATTAATTGATTTTTACCTCTTTTAATTAAAAGTTATTGGCAGATGGGATTTTGTTTTCGATTACAGTTGTTTATAAAAATAAAAATCTTATCATTTGGTTGAGAATTTAATTTACTCTTAGTTGAAAATTCAACTGCTTTCGTAGAAAATTGAACTAATCGGTTGTAAATGAACTTTTTGGTTGAAAATTCATATTTTTCGGGTTGTAAATTCAACTGTTTTGTAGAAAATTTGTCTTTTTGGCTTGAAACTTCAACAGTTTGGTTGAAATTGTTTTTTCTTTCATGACTTAAAAAAGCGTGACTCACTCAGTGAGGAAGAGTAACTTTTTCGAGAGTATGAAAACCATATATTTTAACATAATTTATTTCAGCATATATGTTTATTGATTTCATAATTAGACAACTAAAATAAGGAACATGTTGGAAGTGCGCGTGGCGCCCCTTTTTTTGCTAGCAAAGAATAATGTTTAAAAATTTGTCATTGATTTTTTATTCAAATTTCAAAACGCCTTTATCGTTTGAATGTTTCAGATATGTATGAAGAATTAAAATTCCTTCAATAAATATTATACACTCTCTAAGTCTGAATGAGTAAGAGTTAACTAATCAAATAGTGCAAGTCATTGTAATTGATTTTGTGAGTATTTCCAATAGTCATTAGTAAACAAATAGTACATTTCGTGACTAGTGTGGACTGATGGCCTTTTTGAAACGAGCGCAATGTTTTTGTAACGAGCCGGAGACAAGTTACAAAAACATGGCGCGAGTTTCAAAAAGAAAAGCCGTCAGTCCACAGGAATCACGAGCGATACTTTTCAGAACAAAATCGTAAATGGCGTGATTTCATTGTCTCCATAGAAAAATGCAAAATCACGTTTTGAGTCGATGAAGGTACGCATGAGCTCTACTGCATTTTTGTTCTAACGAGCGTGAATGAGACAACAAAGTATAATGTGAGAGGCGATAGGAACACGCTATACTCTTCGTTAGAAACATCGACTCAATAATCCGTTATGAATTATCTTTCTATCTTTGTCAACCACGGTCTCTCTCTAGCGTTACGAAAATACACGGAGCACGCTCAAAAAAAGCTCTTTTTTGAACTCTACGTCACGCCGTGCTTACTGAACCCTATTTTGTAACTCATCCAACGCACTGCCAGACACCGCTCAAAACGCGTACTTTTGCGTTTGTCTATGGAGGCATGAAAACACGCCATTTTTATGATTGCGTTCTGAAAAAATTATTTGTTCTCAGTGAATTTGTTAATTATTTATATTCGTAGAACTACTTTATCATTACGCACTTTTTAATTCAGATGTACAGAGAATATTATCAAAAATGTTATCTTCTCAACCAACAGAATACAAAATTACTAATAAATATAAAAGAAATTTTGATCAGTTATCGCTAAAACTTTTATTTTATTGAGCTTGTCACTTGTGAAAATAATAGGTACAAGAATTCGGAGCATATTCATTCAAGATAAAAAAAAATCTTTGTTTTCACATTTCGATTTTTGATTAATTAATTTATGGGAACTAACGACTTGTTTCGGTTTATTGATGGACTATGGTAACCCAATTGAAAGAAAGTATGTTAAAAAGTAAATAAACGATTCAATCTACGGCACATCCAATATGGGATTTTCCGACGCATGGGCCAATCGAATCAAAAAACCAATTTGAAGGTAGTATTGAATGTCGGTTTTTCGACATTTGATCGACGGGCCGATCGAATCGAAAAAACCGATCCGATCGTAGCACGGATCGAAAAATTCGATCCGGCGACAGCGCGCATCAAAGATCAGTTTTCGACATTCGATCGAGGCGCCGATCAAATCGAAAAAACCGATCCGACTGTGGCACGGATCGAATGTCGGTTCTTCAACATTCGATTGGTGGGTTAATCGAATTGAATAAAACGATCCGAAAATGACCGCACGTCGAATCGAAAATACCATATTCGACCCGACAAAATGCACACTTTTAATTTCAATAAGTTTAATATATGGAACAATTTATTTTCGAATTTATTGTTTGTACATTTTTCAACCTTTTTAGACAAATCACATATGCCTGTAATCACAAAAATGTGTAGATTCCAAATATCTTGTTTTCAAATCGATAATTGCAAAATATATTTTTTTAATTTCGTGATTCGGACGTGCTTACGGACAAATGGCCCCTGCTTAAAGGTGATTCCACACCTAGACTCTAAGACTCGTTCCGGCGGAAAATGGGTTTCTGGCGTAAAGTACTTATCGCATGACAGTCGTCTGTGTCTCGCGTCGCACAGCGTGCCAAGTAGAAGGACGCGACTACTCGAAAACCCGAACCAGTCCGAAATTCAAAATTCCCGAAATATTGTATTTTCCAAATTATAAAATTACCGAAATTTTAGAATTCAACTTTTCAAAATACCAACATTTCAAATACCAAAAATTGCAAATTCTAGAAATTCAAATTCTCCCCAAAAATATATATCAATATAATTCTGACATCATTCATAATATATGTTATAAACCTTTCCTTTTTTTCAATTCAGAGAATTATTTCGTAAGTATATTTATATATTCTGCATTTCAGTTTTTTGGCAAAATTACGTCATTCCAGTTTATCATGGCAACTTACCCAGTGAACAAAGAAATTTGACAAGGTCTTTCCGACATCGTTACGAGATCTTTACGACGACTTTAAGACATCCTATGTCCATGTCATTAAGATGTCTTTACAATGTTGAAAAGACATCGTCAGATCGTACGTCTTTACGATATCGTAAAGACATCTTAACGTAATCGATATAGAATGTCGCAAAGTCGTCGTAAAGATGATTTAAAGACCTATGAGACCTATCTTAGACCAGGCCTGCCCAAGTAGGGGAAAACTGCTTATTTGCCAGATGGGAATTTAACACCACCACCGACCTCTACTCATTCAACTTCACGAGAGCGACCTACTTGGGCAGGCCTGTCTTAGACTATGTCTGTAAGAACCCATCTCGGAGCCAGAAAAGCAGAAGAGAGTCAAATCAATTCTAAGTATTAAAAAAACAGTTGACACATTTTGAATAAATCAGAGCTCAGTTATTGAAATGTAGAGAGTGTGAAGAGGTAAAACTTGATTTAACATAAGTTACTAAAGAAAGCTTTAATACCATGCCTGGTGAGCTTCTCTCTAAAATTAATTTTAAGTTTAAATTTCCGAATTATTATTAATACGTTTAATTAATTAATTATTTTTATGTTTAATCTGTATTAATTTTATGTAATTAAGTGAAAATCCAATGGAAGTCAGTGAAAATTCACTCAAACTTTCAGTAATATCACTGATGACTCAGTGAAATTTATTTATTTATTTATTTATTTAAACATTCAACGGACAACGCCCTTTATTACATGAAAAAGGAACTAAACATAAAGTAAACTAAATATAAATGTTATAGTGGTAAACAAAAGAGCGCACGAGCCAGTCCATGAATGGAAATTATATACTGTTCTAGTCTCTGAGTATCGCTGTGAGTCTGTTCTTAAATCTAGATGAACATGAGTCGAAGAAATCTAAGTCCGGAAAGTGGTTAGCTTCCTTACAAATGCGTGTTAGAGTACTATTTCCGCCATAATTTTTTCGATGAAAAGGAACTCTAAAGATAGAGGTCGAGCCTCTGAGAGAGAAAGTAGGAGCAGAGAACGAGATCAGGGCTAGAAGTTGTGGAGAATCGATATGACCATTAATTATATTATAAAGAAAACGCAAGTCTGCTGTTAAGAGTCGGGATTGCATTGAAGGTATATTTAAGGTAATTCGAAGTTCAGTGTAATCGTGGTCAAATCTATTCCTGTGTATACCAAGCTGCCAAGCTACAAATCTGAAGAATCTGTTCTGTACTCGTTCAATTCTCATCATATGGGCTGCATAGAAGGGTGACCAGATGACGGAGGCCGTCTCAAGATGAGGTCTGACTAGCGAGAAATAGAGTGTTTTAAAAACTTGAACATTATGAAAAGACTTAGAAGTTCTAACAATGAAACCTAAAGCTTTAAGTGCTTTATTCACAATCATAGATAAATGATCAAGGTAAGTCAGGGCAAAGTCAAGGATGACACCCAGATCTCTCACATAGAGAACTCTATCCAACAGTTGTCCTTCGATGTTGTAAAAGAATCTAATTAGCTTCCTCTTTCTTGTGAATGAAATAATTTGGCATTTTTTTATATTTAAAGGCATGTTGTTTTCTAAAGACCACAAATGAATTCTTTCAAGATCCTCTTGAAGTTTAGCAGCACAAACAAAGGAAGAAATGTCAAGATATAATTTGAGGTCATCCGCGTAACAAAGGAAGTTACAATGCTGAATAGATTGCTTTATATCATTTATGAGAATTAGAAAGAGTAGGGGACCCATGTGCGACCCTTGGGGGACACCCGACGTTGCCAAGATTTCACTGGATATATGACCATTTATCCTAACAACTTGTGCTCTATTGTGCAAATAAGATTCTATCCAATCAACTGTATTACTAGAAACACTATAGGCTCTTAGTTTGGAAATTAAGATACTGTGATCTACTTTGTCAAAAGCCTTGGAGAAATCTGTGTAGACGGAATCCACCTGTCCGCCGCCCTCCAGTGCACTCAGTAAGTATTGAGTGTAAATGCATAAATTTGTACTGACCGAGCGGCCCTTTCTAAATCCATGCTGCTCGTTCAAAAACAAATTAGAAAATGCAAAATAAACTTTATCATACATTATACTTTCAAATAATTTAGATATGGCATTAAGGATTGTTATCGGCCTATAGTTAGTGACGTGAGATTTGTCACCTCCTTTATGGATAGGGACAATTATTCCCTTTTTCCAGGCATACGGGAAGTAACCGAGTTCCAGGGAAGAGTTGAAAATCAAGAAAAGAGGTTCAGTAAGTGACGAGCAGCAAGCCTTCAGAAGAGAGGGAGGGATCCCATCGATACCCGCTCTCTTATTCTGTTTGAGATTACGTATTTTAGCCCTGATTTCGTCTCTGGAAATATAAACAATATTTAGATCGACTTCATCGTCATAAGAATGAATGTGGGCACAATTGTTAGTAGGATTGTAAACTGATCTAAAATATATAGCAAATAATTCGGCGATCAGCGGACTAGAGTCTGCTCTTAAATTATCGAAAAACATTTCAGCTGGCATCGAGGGGTTATTTCTAGTTTCGTTAACATATTTCCAAAAAGATTTCGGGTTGGCTATGATACTTCGCTCAGTCCTGAGTATGTACTCATTATAGCAACGCTCAGATAAAAAATTATATCTCGCCCTCAAGACTGAGAAATTCTCATAGTCAGTCCGATCTCTCGTTCTCTTGTATACTAAGTGCGCCATCTTCTTGGCAATTACGAGATCTTTAAGCTCATATGAAAACCAGGGAGGGTAGGTTGAGGTATAATAATAATACTTAGGGACATACTCGTCTATCGCAGTGTACAAGTGCATGTATAAAAAGTCAACCATGTCGTCGATAATTTCCTTCTTATTAAAGTTGAGACAATTATTGTTAGAAAGGGTTAACGGATTAGAGAGACTATTTTTCCAGTCAACCTTTTCTAAGTACGAGTTGATAAGTGCGAAGTTGGCTTTTTTGAAGTTATATGATACGATGTTATGCGCCAATTCACTGGGTGTACTAGGAGCAAATACATCATAAATTATCGGTGGATGATAGGGATCGCAAGGTAGCAAAGGATCCGGTGACAGAAAGGACGAACAATTATTGTAATTGGACAGGATAAGGTCGAGCATTGAGCCGAATTTATTTACTATGGAATTTTTTTGATAAAGATTTAAAAAGGATATTGTATCTAACATGTTTTGAGCGATTGCATTTTGACAAGAAGAGGAATCAGTATTAATCGAAAAGGGGGTATCCTGATTACTGAGTGTGGCATTGTTATTCCAGCGAATGAAAGGCATGTTAAAGTCGCCTAAAATGTGACCTAAAATGTGGCTTTAGTAATGTCAGAGCGAGGAGGAAAGTAAACGGCGCAAAAAATGGAGAAAAGTTGCTCACGCTAATACGAACAAATACAGTTTCAACTGAGTTGATGTTGCAAGGAATGGATACACTATGAAATTTATTTTTAACAGCAATAAGAATACCACCACCTCGCTCATGGCTGCTAGTTAGAGAATTTCTATCGAGTCTATACAAAGTGAAATTATTCAAACCTAATTCAGAGTTATTAATGCCACTATGCAACCAGGTTTCGGAAAGAATAATTATATCTGCTGTACAAGCCGGTATTACCTTCCTTAGTTCGGGTAACTTTGTGCGGATGCCCCGCACTTTCTGGTAGTAGACTTCAAGCAGGCTGCAGAGAGATGCGAGAGTATTAGTATCAGTAGAAAACGCTTGAGTTGGTGTAAGAACCTCACCGACACTATTACATATGTGAGCTTGATTGCTAGAAGAGACTATGGCAGGAGAGCAGTCTGAAAAATCGCAGGAAGGAACACTCAGGCTTTTTTCGACCGTAGATTCATCAACACTGGGACATTGTCCCTGAACACGAGCTTTAAGTCCACTTCTCCTGCCTCCTGTCGCATCTTCAATGTCTCTTTCAGCTGCTGAATCTGTTGAAGCTGCATCTTTGTTCTGTCTTGGGCCATCCAGATGCTGAGATTCTTCTCCGTTGATGAACTCGTTGTCCTTTTCTCTTTTTGCGTATTCTTCTTTGCAACAAGGAACGAGTGCAAGAGCGCCTGCGCCGCACGCTGATCCTGGCAACAGATTTTTACCGGTCTAGGTTTGAGCAAATCATGAGACAAAGTGCCAAGCCGGAATGCTTCGAACGTTGGCAACGAACTGGGGGATAGGATGCTTTCCAGGAACCGTTGGACTTGAGGAGTAGTTGGGTTGGGTTCAGGGGTGGAGCCACCGGGAGAATGATTGGTCAGATTACGTTCTGGTAACCCGAAAAGGATCAAGTTGCGTCTCCTAGCATTGCGACGCTCCATTTCGTCAAGCACAGAATGATTATTTATATCAAAAGATTGAAGCGTACCTTCTATGTCCTGAATCCGGGCAGTAACACTGTCGAGCGCTATTTCGTTTTTAGTAACTCGTTCCGGAAGCCCATCGAGCTTCTCTTCTATGGATTTGACAGAGTCAAGCACTTTCTGGTTGTCCTCTGATAACTTCGTTTGAAGTGTAGTTTGGAGTGTTCCGATGGCAGATTGAATAATCTTGTTGATGTCTTCCAGGTCGAAAGTCCGAGTTGGAGATGGTGGTCGAGAACCACAGCAACGGGAGTAAGCGCCGGTAGGCAAGGTAGCACAACGACCTGCACAAGCAGGATGGTAAGGAGCGGAGCATCCTGAACAAAACGTAGCATCTACAACTTTAGATGCGCAACCCCTGCAGATTTTCTCCGCGGAGAGAGTAATCTTAGACGTGTTTTTGTTAAAGGCCATAGTGGTATAATTATGTCCAGGTCTGGAGACACGTGGGCACGAGCGAGGTTATGTGTGCTTATCGGTTAGGAGCACGATAAATGTTTAAAAACTAAAAATATTTCGAAATAAACCAGGAAACAAAAGTTACAGAAAGTTAGATTCAAAAGGCACTTTTTCACTTTTCTCTATCGATAAATGAAATGAAATACGTATATCTGAAACACTTTTCTTCCACGATGAATGATATACGTATATCTGAAACTGACAGCTCCAACTGATTTCATTTGTTTAAAATCACTTACAGGTGCTAAACAACATCAGATGATAGCTATATCCTATTCTTCGAATGAGTGTTCACTGATAATCCTTTTTCTGCATTGGAAAAATATTTTTTTTTCACTAAAAATCACGGACACCGTTCACTGGCCACGTGGGAACTTCACTGGTTTTTTGAAATGAATGTTTTTGCAACAAAACTGTTATCCGCACCTCCTTCAAACATACGAGGGGTGTTAAGGGTCTCGGAATTCATACTTTAAACACTTTATTGAAATTAAATACGATGATTTACACTAGAAAAACAACCCGAAACACGGAGCGACTTCACAGTACGACCGACTCGGCGCCATATTGGATAGGCATTAAATGAGCCACGAATTTACTTAGAACTAAATTTTACATTAATTATTCGTGAACTAATTATGTGAGACATTTCGTTTCAGAGTTGGCTAGTAACTTGTTACGAGGAACTAAATTACTGAAAAGTTACGTTATTTGTAACTTTTAGTATAACTTCATTACTTTTTTAAAAAGTAACTTCTAACGTAACTTAGTTACGATTTTTGCAGTAACATGGAACTTTAATTTTAGTTACTTTGAAGTTACTTTGTGTTTTTTGTATATTATCTCCTATTAAGAAAGGTTTGTGGGTCAGTTATGAGTAAAAAATTAATCTCTTTCAGTTGAGGATTCAGCTGTTTTCCTGAAAATTCATCTATTTTGATTGAAAATCCATACATTTTGTTAAAAATGCAACTATTTTATTTAGTTGAAAAGTAACTTTTTTGTTGAAAATTCATCTTCTTTGCTTGAAAATGCAACAATTCAGTTGACATTTTTTCTTTCTTGATTCAAAATGCGACTTTCTCTTTTCAAAATTGATCTCTTTTGGAAAAAAAACCTTATTTATTTTGGTGGAAAATTCATCTATTTTGATAGAATATTAATCTGATTTGTTTGATGATTCAGCTATTTTGTTGAAAATTCGTCTTCTTCGCTTGAATTAAACTGTGTTTGATTTCAAATTAAAATCTTTTTTGATTGAAATAATATCAACTATTATATTTTTTCGTTGAAAATTCGTCTACTTTGGTTGCAGATTCATGCATTTTGTTACAAATTCAACTATTTTATTTAGTTGAAAAGTAACTTTTTTATGAAATAAAAGTAAAGAAATTTCTGGAGTGGGTTCAGTTATTGTTTTGAAAATTCGTCTTTTCTGGTGGAAAATGTAACTAGTTGTTTGAAAGTATACCTACTTTCTTAAAAATTCGTTTGTTTGCTTAAAGATTCATAATTTGAGTTGAAAATTCTTCTCTCGTAGAAAATTTAACTCTTTTCTTTTTAATTCTTTTTTTTTTTTTGTTGATGGTTGAAAATCAAAATATTTTGCTAAAAAATTTAACTATATGGTTGAAAATTAACTTTTATGTTGAAATTTTTTTTTTTTTTTAAGGGCATGCTCTTCGGTGATGACGTGACCAAACCAGTCCTCGGTTATGAAAATTTTTTTTGGTGTTCACCATGTCCAAACGCAATGATATATCGCTCTCAAAATTTGGAATATAGGAAATGAGACAATAAATTGCGTCTGTATATTTAGTTTGAGTAATAATTTTGAAAAAAATTATCCATGTAAAAAATAAATGTGTGAAATTATTTTCATATTTTTTTGTGCTCACTACGTCCACATGGATTGAGATATCGTGTTTAGAATTTGAACGATTGAATAAAAAGCACTAAAGAACGTTTGTATACATCAATATGTTTATAATTTCAGAGAAATTTTATTTATAAATTGATAAAATAGGATATTACCACTCGAGTCGAGCACTTTGTAGGTAATGTTTGGTTTGATGCATTTCAGATTTTTTGATTCGCGTATGTCGATAACTGACACAAATTTTGGACTAAATCGTCTAAAAAATTAAAAAAATCAATATAAACAATAAAATTTGCACATTTGCTGCAAATCAAAAAATAAGTATCTGCACACACGTAACCTCCGTAACCTGTCATTATTTTTGGAGCATTTTTAGCAATTTCTAGCGGAGAAAAAAAGAAGCTTTCCACGTCGGTAAAGTAGAGATCACATGACCAAGCTAGGTTATGAAATTGTACACATTATTTTTCACATGGATAATTTTTTTCAAAATTATTACTGAAACTAATTATACAAACGCAATTTATTGTCTCATTTCCTATATTCCAAATTTTGAGAGCGATATATCATTGCGTTTGGACATGGTGAACACCAAAAAAAATTTCATAACCAAGGACTGGTTTGGTCACGTCATCACCGAAGAGCATGCCCTTAAGTGGTATAAAATTTAACTATTTGGTTGAAAATTAACTTTTTTGATGAAAATTAATATTTTTAGTATGAAAATTCAACCATTTGGTTGAAAATTCATGTATTTTGTTGAAATTTGACTATTCTGGTAAAAAGTCAAAATTTGGTTAAAAAGTAACTTTTTTGTTGAAAATTTGTTCTTTTGGCTTGAAAATCAATTTTTTCCGGTAAACAAAATTTCATATTTTTTGGGTAGAAATACAAATGCTTGGTTACAAAATATGACTGAATATTCTTATTTTAACTAATGCCTATTTATTTTTAATTAAATTTTTATGAGTTATCATCTTAGTTACTTTGATTTTTAAATTATAAAATAAAGGAAGTGAAAAAAGTAACTTTTCAGGTAACTTTAAGTTACTTTATCCAGTAACTGTAACTTGTTACCTTTTTCCGCTAAGTAACGTAACTGTAACCAATTACTCAAACAAAAGTAACTTACCCAACACTGTTTCGTTTTGTTCGAGGTGTGCGCGGTTCGAGTACTTTACAAAAGAAAAAATAGAGATATTCGAGTCTACAGGGAGGATGAGATATACAGGGTGTCCAAAAAGTCCCGGGACGGCTGAATATTTCCTCAGGTAAGATATTTTTCAGGGCGGTCAAGGTCATTCTTGAAGGAACTTTCAACAAGGAATTCAATGGTGACCTTTACTTTGATCTTGACCATGACCTTCACGTCCATTTCAAGGTCAAATTGATTTTTTTTTAATGGGAACCTCTATTTTTGACCCCGGGAACTGAGAGAGCGGAAAATTTTACGTCCAGATATGACCTTGAAAAATCGAAAATTTGACCTGGAAAGGTCAGGGCAAGGTCAAACAACGTGCAGCAGGATGACTCGACTGGCATGCATTTTTGAAGAAAATGTCCTGGTGAAGGTTCTGGTCATAGACAAGGTCAAAGTCACCAATCGATCGGGAGTATAAAATGCTACAACTCTTGCGCTGAACATTTTCTTCATAAATGCATCCTGGTCGAGTCATCCTGCTGTACGTTGTTTGACCTTGCCCTGACCATTCCAGGTCAAATTTTCGATTTGTCAAGGTCATATCTGGACGTAAAATTTTCCGCTCTCTCAGTTCCCGGGGTCAAAAATAGAAGTTCCCATTTAAAAAAATCAATTTGACCTTGAAATGACCGTGAAGGTCATGGTCAAGATCGAAATAAAGGTCACCATTGAATTCCTTGTTGAAAGTTCCTCCAAGAATGACCTTGACCGCCCTGAAAAATATCTTACCTGAGGAAATATTTAGCCGTCCCGGGACTTTTTGGACACCCGGTATAATAATTCATGTGTTGTTTGATGTTTTCTTTCATAGCGTTTGTTTTCCATTATATCGCTATCAAAATTTAAACAAATGAAATGGAACCATGTTTGGAATTTTTGATAACTTTTCATGATTCTAGCCCAGAGCGTGATGGCCCTGCTCAACTTTGTCGCATCCCCACCACCTGGACTAATTTTGTCGCACGGAATCACAGTAAGACTCGTTCCGACGGAAAATAGGTTTTCTGGCGTAAAACTTTCGGATGCGACAAAGTTGAGCAGGGCCTAGAGCAGGGCCTAGCAGGACTAGAGCCATGAGAAGTTGTAAAAAAACGCGAAAAATGGTTCCATTCCAACACAATTTTTTTATGGGTTTTTTTGAGTCCCTGATTTCATATCCATTTTTGAAATTGTCAAAGCAAAATTTCGGATCCTATACGGTGATGAAAATGCTCAAAAAAATGTTTGATTACAATGAAATCTTGTAAATATTATAGGTTTCCAGAGTCGTTGATTTTAAACCCTTTTATTTGAATTTTCCAACAAAATTGCGAGTATATTAATAAACAATAGCTCAGAATTTTACAAAATATTCCAATAAACAAAATGAGCTATTGTTTATGTATGTTTATTTACTCTCCCTTTTACGGGTTTGAGGGCTCCGTTCCCTGTACATCGTTTATAAAAATAGCTTACTGACTACTTAATATTACTTACTACTACAAATTCGACGTCTTAATTCTACTTTACAACTATGCCTATCCTATGCTATTAATCGTGCCTCCAGGGGCTTCCGTTTCCTCTCGCCTGAGCCTCTTCAGCTCACAATTTTAATTCACGACTCTACATCTTTAACTTTCTTTTCTTGAAGTCCCCTTTTGGCTCCATCCTATCCCCTGCCACCTGCCCTGTCTCTTAGTTCTTCCAGATTTCTCATCCCCTTCTCACCTTGACCATTTTCATCCAAAATCCATCTTACTCTATCATTCACGCACTCTCCTCCCGTTTCATCCCCTGTGCATCTCTCTAACAAGTGCTCCCATGTCTCCAGTTCATACCCACACACTCTGCATGCTCTCTCTTCTTCATTCTCCCAATATCTGCATTCCCTCATCCCTTCACCCATTCTGAACCTGATCACTCGGTTCCATTTGCTCTCCTTTTTCACCTTTTTCAGATATTCTGCCTCTGTTTCGCCCTTAACTACCCTATACCATCTATTATATCTTGACCTCACGATTTTTTCCCATCTCTCTTCTTTCTGTTCTACTTTCATGTCCTGCTCTACCTGCTGCCACTCTCTATTTGCCTCTCCTAACCCCCATTTTCTTCTCATTTGCATTGTGCCCTCCTCCCATTTTGATCGCTCCATGTTGCCCCTCTCCTCTCTAAGTTGGATTTCCCTCAGACATGCTTGCGCTATCTTACTCCCATCCCCCTTTTTAGCTTCTCTTCGAAATTCCACGCTCTTTTTAGTTGCGTTATTACCATTTTCTCTCTACTTAGTTCTTCTCTCAACATATAACCTGGGCAACTCCAACTCACTCCCATGACCCATCTCAAGAACCTTTCCTGTGCACTTTCTATCCCTTTGTATTCCCTCCATCCCCAAATCTCTACTCCATAGCTCATTACTGACCACACTAACACGTCAAACATCCAAACTCTCATCTTCCAGTCATCCTTGAATCTTCTCTTACCTATACCCCACACTTGTCCCATTATTTTACTCGCACTCTCAAGCCTCTTTTTTACCTGCAACTCATTTCCTCCCCCAGCTTCAAACCAAAAACCTAGGTAACATAACTCCTCAACTAGTTATACAATCTCGCCACTCATCCCCCATTCATATTCCATTTTACTTTTCCTATTTCTGAAATAAACTATTTTGGTTTTTCCTACATTTACCGTTAGATCCTTCTCTCTCACGAAGTCTTCGAACACTCTCATCATTAGGTTCATTCCTCCTTCCTCTTCCACTAACAAAACTATATCGTCCGCATACGCGAGAGAGTATATTTTACTATTACCCAGGATCGCGCCTCCCTTACCCTTCCTTTCTAACTTCTCTTCTAGGTCTGACAACAGGATACTAAATAAAAGCGGACTGAGTGGACAACCTTGCCTAACTCCTCTCCCCGTCCAGAACGGCTCTCCTTTTTGTGTTCCTACTCTCACCCTCGCTCTGGTTATACAGGGTGATTCACACTTCATCATACACCTTATATGTACAGATTCCTTGTAAAAAACCAAACAACAAATTACAATGGCAAAATGTTGTACGCTCAATAGTTTTTAAACTATTGATAATTGCAGCGAGCCAATAGGAGGTTGTTATTCTCGCGCGTTCATGAGCATCTTGCGCGAACGAACTGTTGATGTCTTACTTCAAGTTAGTAAAAAAAGTCGTAACAGTCAGACCAGAGACAAAAGGTTCGAAACAACGTGAAGTTCGTTAAACATATCACTGCCACTTGTTTAGGGAATCCCCCGATTTAAATACTAAATCTAAACTAAATCTCAACTAAATTATTACAGATAGCAAATCTCAACTTCAAAATTCATTTTTAGCTGCAGTTTCATAAAAAAAATGTAATGCATAAATCGAAAATCTTGTTTCAAATTCTGCAGACTTAAATTTCAATAAAATTTTTATTTACTCGTTCTAACCGAAGTCTTTTCTGTTTTTTAAAAGAGTCTGAATGTTATGTAAATTAAAATCATCATAAAACTTGAAGCAAATAGACTACTTATTTAGGCTTCTAAATAAATTATCACGAAAGTAAGTTCATTCCATTCTGTAATCTTATAGTCATTGTTAATTTTGTTAAAATACAAGTAACTGAAATTCTGCAAGGAATGAAAAAGAACGACTTGTTCGGGTAGAATAAGTATTTTTTTATTTCAGACTTGTTAATAAATTTTCAAGAAAGAAAGTCTACTAAGCTTAAAGAATGTTAGGTTCTTTTTATTTTTAATTTTATTTATTTATTTTAAAATTTTCTATGATAATAGGTAAGCAACATTAAAAATATGTCAAGTTTTTTGATATGTGAAACATAATCTATCTCGTTACGAAAAAATCACTAAAGTATCAGTTTACTGAAAACGAAAATTTATTAAAAAATTATTTTCCTAAAATTGTTTATTTTAGATATTGTTCAAAATGTTGCCCTGCATGTTCATCACATAATTCAGCGCGCCGCACAATGTTGCTTGACAGTTTCCGAAGGATGTCGGGGGTAATTAAGGCAAATGCTTCTTGTAGCCGATTAAGAAGTTCTTCCCTGGTATGCTCCGGCGTCTGATAAACTTTTTCTTTTAGAAATCCCCATAAGAAAAAGTCACAAGAAGTAAGATCACGTGATCTTAGTGGCCATTGAGAAAGTGGACCGTGTGTGTCAATCCAAGCATTGGGAAACATATTATTAAAAACTCTTCTTGCAACGAGCGAATTGTGTGCAGGAGCTCCATCTTGTTGGAAAACGAGTCTCTGACGAAGATTCAACGGTACATATTCTAGAAGGCCAGGCAATTGATTCTCCAGGAATTCGGCATACATTTCACCATTCAAATGTCCCTCGATTTCAAACGGACCAATCTAGTGTAAATTAGTTTACAATAATGTACGGAGGGATCAGGAATAAAGATTAAATGGATTGTATTTATGAAATGAAAGGTTACCACATGTTCCTCCACAATGCAAGTACTGTAACTTGTTCCATGCATTGCCGCAAGACCCCGTATACCAATGGAAGGTTCTTCAAGAACACTATTTTTTCACCTGAAGAATCCAACTAAGAGTCTGGTTTTGATGGAGGAATCTCATGAGCTTCTGAAGAAACTGCTAAGTATGTCGAGAAAAGAAGGTTCCAAATATTTTTGGACAGTTTTTTAACTGAGGCTTCAGACTGTTTTGGTCGCGTTTTTACGACAAACCGTCATCTGCCTTAAAAAAATAAAATCCCTTGTTTTAATTCTTCAGTCGAAAAACTAGACGTTTATAAAAAATGTACAAATTTTCTACATTAGCAGGGCCTTCTTTCATTTCTTACGTTATTCGAAATACTACTCGGAATTGGATTTAGAAATTTACATTTAAAAACATTCGATGACATTCAAAAAGATTTTAAATATTCAAAAATGTTACAGGGCATTTTAAAGAATTCTGTGGAATTCAAGAATCGATTACATCATCACTCGCTGGAAGCTAAGTCCTTGACATAACTTGAATAATTGGTAAATAATTAGGAAATTTAGAGAAGTTAAAAGTTTTCAAATACCAAATAATTCAATTTGTATTCTCATAGCTTGAAAATTACTAAAAACTGGTTAAATTATAATGAAAAAATTTTGAAGGAAATTCTACGGAATTCGGGAGAATTCTGTGGAATTCAAATAACAAGTTCAGCTTCATTCACTGCTAGCGTAGCAGTCGATCTAACTTGACTAATTTTGCAGAATGCAAAGAATTCAGGAGTCTTCTACAGAATTCAAAGCAAATTATGCATTTAATTTAGGCAATGAACTCCTCGAGAAATGTTTTGCAATTTTGTTGCCAGTGATAGATACTTGATAATTTTCGAATCTCGTTTATGTGTGAAGTTGCACCAAAGAGTCAAAACCTTCTGCAAAAATAAACGCAGGGGAAATTATACAATCTGAACAGGCATTCTCATACTAACTTGAAGTAAGACATCAACAGCTCGTTCGCGCAAGATGCTCATATGAACGCGCGAGAATAACAACCTCCTATTGGCTCGCTGCAATTATCAATAGTTTAAAAACTATTGAGCGTACAACATTTTGCCATTGCAATTTGTTGTTTGGTTTTTTACAAGGAATCTGTATATACAAAGTGTATGATGAAGTGTGAATCACCCTGTATAGTCAATTTTTAATCGAACCCCAATCTCTTATAAGGAATGCATTGCAGGCTATTCCCAAAAGCATTAAGATTTATTTTGGTTCGATTTTTCCTGCTTCTTGAAACCGATTTTTAAAACCGGAATGTTTGGAGCACCAACAAATAAATAATAAAGTCATTATTTATTTATTAATTCATTTGTAGTGAGGTTTTGGGGATGCGACAGAGTTGGGTGGCGTGGTAGGGACGATACGTGGAGATTTCGTATGCCGGCGTAAGAGTGAGAATCGGCGATTCCGCGCAACAAAATTAGTCGGGCTGGAACCATGAAAAGTTGTCCAAAATTTCAAACATGGTTCCATTTTATTTGTTTAAATTTTGATAGCGATATAATGGAAAACAAACGCGATGAATGAAAACATCAAACACATGAATTATATATCTCAACCTCTCTGTAGACTCGAATCCCGAGTAAAAATGCTTCGACTTGAGTTCGACTTGGCGATGTCTTGAGTTCGTCTCCAAGACATCGATGTCTGGCTGCGTCTCAAAACTGAGACGAGACATAAGACAATCTCTTACTTTTATGGTTTCAAGTCGGCGTAAATTCTCTCAAGACGAACCTTTTCGACTCAGAAATGAGACCTCCAATGAGACTGTTAACAGATGTAAAACAAACAACATTTTCGGTATCGTCGTCAAACAAGTATAATACAAATGAAAATCTATAAATTAATTGATTCAATATATATATATTGTGTAAGAATATACAAAATTGTTTAATTATCAACAATGATTAGCTTTTATGACAGTCAGAATGACCCTTTTTTCAGGGCAGGTATATACTCGAAGTTATACACAGCTCGACTTGAAATCATAAAAATTCGACTCAATATATAAATATATGTCTTCAAGACATAGAAACTTGTCTCCAAGACATAAATTGAAGTCTGGCTCCGTCTCAATAAGGAGACATGCTGGAGTCGAAATTTTCGACTTCAGCATGTCTTGATTGGGGGCAATTCAAGTCGAAACCAAGTCGAAGAATTTTTACTCGGGATGTCTCTATTATTTCTTTTGTAAAGTACTCGAACCGCGCACACCTCGAATAAAACGAAACAGTGTTGGGTAAGTTACTTTTTTTTAGGAATTGGTTACAGTTACGTTACTTAGCGGAAAAAGGTAACTAGTTACAGTTACTGGATAAAGTAACTTCCAGTTACATAAAAATGTACTTTTTTCACTTCGTTTATGTTATAGTTTAAAAATCGAAATAACTAAGATGATAACTCATAAAAACTGAATTAAAAAGAAATAGGCATTAGTTAAAGTAAGATTATTCAGTCACATTTTTTAACGTAACACTTGTATTTTTACCCAAGAAATATGAAATTTTGTGTGCCGGAAAAAATTGATTTTGAAGCCAAAAGAACGAATTTTCAATAAAAAAGTTACTTTTCAACCAAATTTGGACTTTTTACCAAAATAGTTCAATTTTTAATAAAATACATGAATTTTCTGCCATTTTCAAACAAAAATGGCGAATTTTCCACAAAAAAGTTAATTTTCTACAAAATTTGGACTTTCTACCAAAATACTTAAAATGTCAACAAAATACATGAATTTTCAACCAAATGGTTGAATTTTCATTCTAAAAATAATCATTTTCATCAATAAAGTTAATTTTCAACTAAATAGTTGATTTTTCTACCATTTTCAAACCAAAAACACTAATCAAAAATACGAGTTTCTACAAAAAAGTTGAATTTTCAACCCGGAAATACGAACGTTCAACAAATAAGTTAATTTTCAACTAAATAGTTAAATTTTTTAGCAAAATATTTTAATTTTCCACCATAAAAAAAATAATTAGAAAGAAAATAGTTAAATTTTCTACGAGAGATGAATTTTCAACTCAAATTATGAATCTTTAATCAAACAATTGAATTTTTAAGAAAGTAGGTATACTTTCAAACAAGTACTTACATTTTACTCCAGAAAAGACGAATTTTCAAAAAAATAGCTGAACCCGTTCCACAAATTTTTTTACCAAAAGAGATGAATTCCCCCCCCCCCCCCAAAAAAAACAAAGACGAGTTTTCTACAAAACAGCTGCATTTTCAAACCGAAAATATGATTTTTTCTTAAAAAAAGTTTAAAGTTTTTAAAGTTTAAAATGTTGATTTCAACCGAAGAGGACGAATTTTCAACCAAATAGTTGAACCATCAAACAGGTCAGATTAATATTCTATCAAAATAGATGAATTTTCAACCAAAATAAAGAAGATTTTTTTTCAAAAGAGATCAATTTTGAAAAGAAAAAGTCGCATTTTGAATCAAGAAAGAAAAAATTTCAACTCAATTGTTGCATTTTCAAGCAAAGATGATTTTTCTACAAAATAGTTGTATTTTCAAATGGAAAATATGAATTTTCAACAAAAAAGTTACTTTTCACTCAATAAAATAGTTGAATTTTTAACAAAATGTATGAATTTTCAATCAAAATAGATGAATTTTCAAGAAAACAGCTGAATCCTCAACTAAAATAGAATAATTTTCTACTCATAACTGACCCACAAACCTTTCTTCATAGCAGATAATATACAAAAAACACCAAGTAACCTCGAAGTAACTAAAATTAAAGTTCCAAGTTACTGCAAAAATCGCAGCTAAGTTACGTTAGAAGTTACTTTTTAAAAAAGTAAAGAAGTTACACTAAAAGTAAAAAATAACATAATTTTTCGGTAACTTAGTTTCTTGTAAGAAGTTACTACCCAGCTCTAAAACGAAATATCTCAAATAATTAGTGTAAAACTTAGTTCGAAGTAAATTTGTGGCTCATTTCACTGAGTCATCAGTGATATTACTGAAAGTTTTAGTGACTTTTCACTTACTCTCATTGGATTTTCACTTGATTAAATAAAATAAATAAAATCAATACAGATTAATTATAAAAATAATTAATTAATTAAACGTATTAATAATAATTCGGAAATTTAAACTCAAAATGAATTTTAGAGAGAAGTTCACCAGGCATTGTATTAAAGCTTTCTTTTGTAACTTATGTTAAATCATGTTTTACCTCTTCACACTCTCTACATTTAAATAACTGAGCTCTGATTTATTCAAAATGTGTCAACTGTTTTTTTAATACTTAGAATTGATTTGACTCTTTTCTGCTTTTCTGGCTCGATGTCTTGTCAACATTGTAAAGACATCTTAATGACATGAACGTAGGATGTCTTAAAGTCGTCGTAAAGATCTCGTAAAGACATTGTCAAATTTCTTTGCCCATTGGGTAAGTTGCCATGATAAACTGGAATGACATAATTTTGCCGAAAAACTAAAATGCAGAATATGGAAACATACTTAAGAAATAATTCCCTGAATTGAAAAAGGAGAAATGTTTATAACCGAGCTTGAAAATTTCCGAAAGTGACAGTTAGCGAAAGTACAGTATGTATTCCCGAAATTTCAAATGTCAGAAGTATCAAATTTTTGAAATTTCAAATTACCGACCAAAATTTAAAAAAAAATTAATAATTGATTTTTTTATGTTTAATATATAGTAATAAACTTATATTATGAATTATGTCAGAATTATATTGATATATATTTTAGGGGGGAATTGGAATTTCTAGAATTTACAATTTTGGGTATTTGAAATTTTGGCATTTTGAAAAGTTGTGTTTTAAAATTTCGGTAATTTTATCATTTCAAAAATACAATATTTCGGGAATTTTTAATTTCGGACTGGTTCGGGTTTTCGAGCAGTCACGTTCTTGACTGTCATGCGATAAATACTTTGCGCCGGAAATCCATTTTCCGCCGGAACGAGTCTTAGAGTCTAGGTGTGGAATCACATTAAGATGGTCAGGCACCTTGGGCCTATTTATGGCAGTACTCTCAATTTTGAGATCTTTTTTTATTGCGCATGTGTCGCGTTAACAGCTGGATTGGCTACAGTTGTCGCGCTTATTTAAAATGATTAAATGTGCAAGAAAATTTTTTGCAACAAATAATACTTCTAAAAAAATTGAAACTAATTCTTTGATCACAAAATGGACTTATAAAGTGAAACTTAAAATAATTTTTTGAGTTTTGGTCATTAAAAATAAATAATCGATTTTAAATTTAAAGAAAGGAATACCTTTTTTATTACAAATATTAATTTAAAATCGTTTTTAATATATTTATGCACTTATCCATTATTATTTGTCGTAAACAATTATAAAAAACAAAACAATATTGATCACTTCAAATGGGTGACGGACAACTGTGCACGGAGCAACTATGCACGAGCCCATCTGTGCACGTTGGTGGCCACTGGTACAACTGTGCACGTTGATGGCCACAGGCACAACTGTACACCGGGACATCTGTGCACGTCTCAAATTTGGTGTGCACAGATGGGACACTCCGAATTGTGCACGTCGAAATGTCGACATGCACAGATGGTACCCTAGCAACGGTTAACGAGCACAGATGGGAGACTCCCAACTGTGCACGTGCACAGATGGTAACCTACCCACGGTTCACGTGCACAGATAGGAGACTCCCAACTATGCACGTGCACAAATGGTACACTCCCAACTGTGCACGTCTTAATATGTGAGAGGTACAACTGTGCACGGAACTGTGCATTGGCCCAACTGTGTACTGACCCAACTGTGCACGTCGAGGGCCAGTGGTGCAACTGTGCACGCTGTGGGCCACTGGCACAACTGTGCACAGATGGGACACTCCTAACTGTGCACGTCGAAATTTAGACGTGCACAGATGGTGCCCTAGCAACTGTTCACGTGCACAGATGGGAGACTCCAACTGTGCACGTGCACGGATAGGAGACTCCCAACTGTACACGTGCCCAGATGGGACCCTCCCAACTGTACACATGCACAGATGGAAGACTCCCAACTGGGCACGTTTCGATTATTAAAATCATTTGTCATCCAAAAGTGCACGTGCACAGGTGGTAACTTCCCAACTGTGCACGTCTCGATTGATACTATAATATTTCGCATAAAAGTCCACGTGCACATATGGCACTCTCCCAACTGCACAAATCCCAATTATTACGATCAGAATTTTCATTTGAAAGTCCAAGTGCACGATGGTACCCTTCCAACCGTGCACGTCTCGATTAATACAATCATCCTTTACCTATAAGTCCACGTGCACAGATGAAACCCATTCAACTGTGTACTTCTCAATTACTGCGATCAGATTTTTAACTTGAAAGTCCACGTGCACAGATGGTACCCTCCCAACTGTGCACGTCTCAATTAACACGATTAGACTTTTCATTTAGAAGTCCACGAGCACAGATGGTACTCTTTCAACTGTGCACGTGTCGATTAATGCAATCATTCTTTACCTATAAGTCCACGTGCACAGATGGTACCCTCCCAACTGGGAACGTCTGATTTAATACAATTAGCTTTTTCATTCAAAAGTCTACGTGCACAGATGGTATTCTCCCAACTGTGCACGTATCGATTAATAAGATTAGACTTTTCATTTTAAAGTTCACGTGCACAGATTGTATTCTCTTAACTGTGCACGTCTCGATTAATGCAATCATTCTTTACCTATAAGTCCACGTGCACAGGTGGTATCCTCCCAACTGTGTACGCCTTAGTTACTGCGATCATATTTTCAACTTGAAAGTCCACGTTCTAAAAGAACTAATCTTTTTTTTTACCAAACATGGATATTTACCCAGTTCTAAATCAAAGTGGATATGAATAAAAAGAACAATCTTCTACAGAAACATGAGTTAGTTTAAAGAAATTAGTTTAAGCCATTTCCCAAATTGGTCACTTACGCCATTACAAACTTAATTCTTCAAAGAATATTTCTCGGCAAAAAATCGTATAGTTTAAAAAAGTCCGTCTCCCCCAGTTCGTCATTTTTGAATTCTGAATTCTCAAGAATGTTTTTCCAATACATTCAATCTTCCACTTTAACAATTTTGCAAGAAAAATTAAATCGGAATATTTTTCATAACAATGCAAATTGATTGAACCGTCGGCTTCTCCGAAAACACGCCACCCTTAAGTAACAAATTATTTTCTCGTAAGCTGTTAGTCTCTAGGGGTTTGAATAGAGGTAATTTTTAAGGTTTTTCATGCAAAAAAAAATTGAGTCGTGTGAACTTTTGACTCACCTCTTACCTGGAAGCGACAATCCAAGCCAACGTGTTACAAATATTTCAATTTTCATTTTATTATTTTGTTATATTCTCACTTTCAGAAAATTAATTAAATTGAATCTAAGAAATAGCTAATTTCATTAAATAATTTATTATCAATGTAATATTACAAGCTTTCTGTCGGAAGCTCTTTCCCCGAAACCACCGTTCCCCGCTCCCACGCACCCTTCTTACGCACTTAAAACAAAAAATAGTATGAGTAACCCGTGCGGAGCCACCGATTGCCACTCGTGCGGGTGTACGCACTCGCAGGCAATGGCCGACTTCCTGCATTCGTTGCTCAATATACTATTTTAACCCTTTGAAGAGAATACAGACCACGTGAGAAATTGAAAAAAATGCAAGAATTTTGTACCTTGACTTCCACTTTTGGCATGACATAGGAAAGTTATAGCAAAAATCTGGAATTCATATCATACAGAAGTCGTAATATATACATATGAAATGTACACTGTTAGAAAATACTGCATTAAATTTAATACAAATGTATATTGTTGGTTTATTTCAAAGAATATGTGCGTGTGGTACAAAAAGAAATCATATTCTGAGAGCGGTATGAGTGGCTGAATGACGGCTCTTGTTTATGTGAACTGAAGCAGAACCGAGAGCAGGACTAAACAGGCCTAATGTCGTTGTCGCTAAGAGAGCTGGTGTGAATGCGTAACCTCTAGTTTAGTTCAGATTAGAATTCGTTACAAGAAAGACGTACCTTCCAAAGTGCTTTTTGAATAAAGCACAAGATTGATTTTAATGTTATATTACGATGTTTCATTTCATAGCCTAATTTCCTATAGGTTATGGGCCCAGGATACGCGTTACGTTACCTGTGTTTTACGTGTGAACTGTGTACCTGTTAAACTGTATCTAAAGTGATAAAACTGTGAACTAAACAAAAATGGAGAATTTAAAAGTTAAAAGAAACATTAAAGCTTTTGATGGTAATACGTATAGTGTGTGGAAATTTAGATTACGTGCATTGTTAAGTGAACTGGATGTGCTTAAAGTAATCGATGATGCAACCTTGGATAAACAAAGTGATGAGTGGAAGAAAGCTGATCGAGTTGCGAAAAGTGTGATAATAGAATATTTATCTGACTCTTTCCTCGGATTTGCAAAAGCAGAAAGCACTGCAAAAGAAATTTTTCAAAGTTTAGATGGTCTCTATGAACGAAAAAGTCTTGCCACTCAATTGGCTCTTCGAAAGAAATTGCTTGGACTGAAATTACCTGGAGAAACACCTTTAATAAAGCATTTTCAAACTTTCGATGATTTGATCACTGAACTACTTAGTGCAGGTGCAAAATTAGAAGAAACTGATAAAGTTGCACATTTGCAGTTAACGCTTCTATCATCCTATGACTGCAATAGAAACCTTATCAGAAGATAATCTAACTCTTGCTTTTGTAAAAACCAGACTTTTGGATCATGAAGTGAAGATTCTGAGTGAAAGAAAAGACACAAGTGCAAAAGTGCTACATGTTGAAAGTGCAAATGTCGAATCACCGATGTCGCAAAAGAATCAACAAAAAGGACAGCATAAAGGACGATTCTCTAAAAGTAAATTTAAAAAGAAATCTTCGAACTTGACATGTCACCATTGTGGTAGAAAAGGACACTTCAAGAAGGACTGCTATCATTATAAAAGAGGACTGCAATATGAAAGACAAAGAACAATTCAAGCTGTTCAAATGTCTCAACCATCGACATCAAATTCTGCCAACACTTCCGGTTTTGCCTTCATGACCGGAGATTATCAACCTCAAAATGGAGACGAAGTAACATTTATTCTAGATTCTGGTGCATCTGATCACCTTATCAACAAGGAAGAATTATTCAGCGAATTCATTGAGTTACAGCCTCCAATAAAAATTTCAGTAGCGAAGAACGGGACTTTCATAACGGCGACAAAGAAGGGCACCATCCACGTAATAAGCAACAAGGGCGTCCAGGGCGTTCTAAAGGATGTTCTTTACAGTCCAGAGGTTCCCCACAATTTACTTTCTGTTAGAAGAATGCAACAGGAAGGGATGACAATCACCTTTAATCAAAAGGGTGTGGAAATAAGAAAAGGTGGTAAGATTATAATTGTTGGTAAGTCTCTGAATAATTTAACAGTTGTTGATTTTAAAATTATGTTAACTAATTTGAACTCTAATGTGCAAATATTAAGTACTGAAAGAGATAATTATAATTTGTAGCATCAGCGTTTGGGTCATATTGGAAAAAGTAAATTCATTGAGTTGAAAAATAAACACATGATCAGTGATATAGGTGAAATTGAAAAAGTTACACCTAATAATGGTTTATGCGAAGCGTGCTTAAATGGTCAACAGGCCCGATTACCTTTTGAAAAGTTAAAAGATAAAAGCTATGTGAAAAGACCACTTT
>CAKNYM010047928.1:0-51151 GCA_932195095.1 Andricus curvator
CCTGAATCCATTTTCTACGATTTACACTCGATTTCCAGGGCCCTTAAGTTTCTTCACCCGGATTCGAGGGTAACTCTGAGCCACCGATCCTTCTTTTCAATAGCACATCTGCATTCTTTGTCATGAAAAAATAATTCTAGTTGATCAATAATATAATTATTAATAATTATCTGAAATAATTATATAACAATTAATTGTAATTTAATAATAAATTAATAATTACATCCTAATTTTATTTTTTTATCAATTTTCGGAAAATTTGTAGTTTTTAAGTTTCTCCAGCAGGAAACTCGGAGGTTCTTGAAGGCAACACATCTGCACAGATGTGTTTATTAGTAAGGATTCTCGGCGAATTTTATGCATTAATATCTCGCATATCTACAGTTTTGCTTATAAATAATTGGAATTCGCCATTTTTTGTTTTAATGAATAGAGCAGTTCCGATTTACCCCGGAACAGTACTCTTTTTTCAAAAACTCTCGTACGTTAAAAGGTACAGATGCAAACGCGTTTTATTGAATATCTAGGTTCGTTTCAAATGCAGTTGTACAGTTTCTTCATCAGGATTGTAGATCTCTAGTCAGAGTAGGCGAACGATACATAATTTAAAAAAAGGTTAAACAACCACAGCAGGGTCCCACTGAGAGCAACTGCCATCTAAAAAATGACACCGGCTCCCAGTAGAACCGCGGTAAATCACACCTATGGCCACGTGTCACAACCGTGAGATGGGTGGTATCATATATATATATATATATATATATATATATATATATATATATATATATGCGTAAACACTTTTTCTGCCCTGCCGAGGTGCTGCCCTCACCGTACTACGAAGTCCAGCGCTGGTTCTCTCGTTTTCCTTAAGATAAGATCGATATGACGGTAAAACAGAAGAAACATTTTTTAAGGTGAGGAAAGTTTGACAGCGTTAACAGGTTGAAGTCACAACGTGGCAACACCAGCTGAGCATTTCCAAACAATTAAAATAACTATGCAGATAAATAATGTAAAATGAACATCGTCAAAGTATGATGTTAAATAATGAAACTCAATTTTAAGAGTATTATTATAGACTGTTAGAAATTGGAACAATCATTTCGTGTGGATTCGGGAATTAATATATTTTTTCAAAATCAAATTATTTTAAGAAAATTATATGGCAACGGCCATACCACGCTGGAAACACCAGTTCCCGTTAGATCACTGAAGTTAAGCAGTGTTGGGCGCGGTTAGTACTTGGATGGGTGACCGTCTGATACTACTGCGTTGCTGTTGGCGGTGGTGGGTGTGGTGAGCCCACACTTGTAGTTATTTACTACAAGAAACTATCCAACTAGAAACACTACCCGAATCGGGTAGTGTCACGCTTACCCCTTGAGGCTCGCCGAAAGGGAAATGGCTTAATGGTATATATATAATTCATAATTTAGGTATTAAGAATGCTATCTATTTTTCTCCCGACTCTAATAATAAGCAATTAAAAAAAAAGAAAATTATTCTGCAAATCTGTCAATGTTTAAATATTTTTCAAAATTAATTAATTTGCGTTTAATTTTTGTAAAACTCGAGGGGTTAACACCTTAGTAATTATAGTTAAAGGGTTTTGAGGTACAGAACTAGATAACCAACGTTTTTGTCGCAAATGGCTTTATTTTATAAAAAATTCTTCAAAAATGAAATATCAAATACAAATTGTAGTAAAAAAATTTTTTTAAATTATCATTTTTTGATACATTAATTTTTTTTTAATTTATTAAAAATTTAATTCAAAATTGCGTTACAATTTGAACGTAGTAATAATTTTGTTTACCTTTTTAGCATTAATATTTTTTGAAATTATTATCATTTAATGGAAAAAAAAATTTTTTCTGCATTTTAGCAAAAAAATGTCTGTTATACTGTGATATTGCGACCTTCAATTTGGATTTTTTCAGAACAATAATTTTTTTAGATCTAACATTTTTATTCTTATTCAGCATCTCCATATCTCGGAAGCCAGTTTTTGTTTTTTCAAACAATTTAAGATTCGTCTTTTAATGGCAATCCAAACCCGATTTTGAAAACCCATTAAATTTTAATCACAAAATGTTGAATTGATTTTGTCAGAATTGGCCAAATATTTACATCAGACATTATTTACTCGTTTTCAGAAACTTAATATCTCGCAAGAATCATTTTTTTATATTTTTAAACTGAAAATCCATTTCCTCGAAAGTAGATAAATTTTTTTGATCAAACTTCTTTGGTTTCAGTTTAACAACACTTCGGCTCGTAACCGGACATTTATTTTGTCTTTAAATAGCAATTTCGATTTTACAGAATGTTTTGTCGCTCTTTTGAAAAATTCTCATTTTTTTGGTTGTCCAGTTCTGTACTGCCGCCCTTCACTTGTACAAGTCGTTGGAATTACTATTGAATTATTAATTACAATTCTTGGAATTCTCAGAATTATTGGAATTCCGATTTCGTTCATATGCCTCGTGTAATACATTATGTCATGTACTTCTAATGATATTGAAATATATCTGGTGGGCTATATATGTTTTTACTCAGAATTCAACGAAAATGGATCATTAATTTAAAAAAATCTTAATGTGGTTTTAAAAAATACAGGGAGTTTATCGACGAAAGGTCCGTTTATTGTATTACTGCAGTTATTTATATATTGCAATATACTGTTCAATCTGTTCGTAGAAAATAATTTTTATTAGAAGTTGTACTTACCGAGATTTTTTCTTAAAAATTTTATTTTTGTACGTTTTCTAGTTTTAACTCTAGTTCAAAATAAAATAGAATAGAATAATAATGCAAATTATAGGGTGGTCCAAAAACTCTTTTTTGGAGGGTAACGACCCCCCCCCCCATTTGATTCCAAATCCGAAAAAAGAATTTTTTTTTAAATTTTGATTTTAACAGATGCCGGGTTTGACTTGAAGTTTCTCATGTAAAATGCATGGGGAAAAATCACGTTTTTGAGTTTTTGGAATAATTTTTCAGGGTTTAGGAAAATGTAACGGGAAAGTATAGAGGCTTGAAAACTACCCTTAAAACCAAAAGTGTCAGTTCTTCATGAAATCAACATTTTGAGCACTTTATTCTCGTTTTTCATTAATTAAAATTATTTCTATTGGTCTAGTGGAATATTTATTAACATTGATTAATTAATTTTCAATTCTTGAAATAAATGGAATTTGTTTAAATAATTTTTTTCGAAAGTTCGTTTTTTCCCAAAAATTATTACTATTCATCTAGTGGAATATTTAATAACATTGGTTCAATAATTTTCAATTGTTTAAACAAATATAATTTGTTTAAATAATTTTTTTCTGAAATTCTACTTGGTATTAATTGGATATTCGAATTGATTGTAGTCATTGGCATTAATTATAGAATTGAAGTTGTACACAAAAATGTTAAATTGTTAACCCCTCGGTAAAACTCCATTCAAAAATTGTACCCGTACAAAGAATAAGATATTTACAAATGTCAAGTAACTATATACAATTTTATACATTCGAATGTGAAAATGTCTAATTATAAAGTTTAAATTTTAAGGTATTCGGTTTGTGAATTATTTCTATCAAAAACAGAGGCATTAAGCCCTAGAGTTGGTTTTCATTCTCAAAATTGGTTTAGTTTGTTAACACTTAACCTGTAAACGTTTTTTTGGCACCCTTAACCTGTAAACCTGGGTCGTTCACGTCAAGCGCCTTTTTCAATAATTTGCACTGCTAGGAAAAATCTGAAAAAATTCAGGGGCCACAACTGAAGTCTCTACTCAACAAACATACAAAAGACTTTCAGATAAAAATAATTTATTTAAACAATTTTTGTAAATAAACAAAGTAAAGTCGATGAAACGCTGTGTTTGCTTCAAAAAATCATAACTCTTGATCTAACTAACCAAATTAAAAAATTAAAAAAGAAAATTAAATTTCAAACATGCGCCTTTCAAGAAAAAAACATTAATATTTGCTACCACAGAAATAAATGCTTAAGTTTTAAAGGTGAATATTGGGATATTTCATGGAAGTAAGAGTTTTCGAAATAATGAACTTTTCTTACATACAAACGGTTATATTTATTTAAAATGGTTAAAAAAGTAAAAAATACGTAGTGCACTATAAATTCTTATTATTCTAAACAACGTAAAAAATTGCTAATGTATAACACTTCCTTATTATTCTAATAAAGTCGCGCAACAAGCAAGCCTATGCTCCTCGTAAACAGGCTTTGCGGCACCTAACACAGCAGAACTGCGTTTTTCTGTTGCGCTCAGATACACAAAAAAAACATGTTTTGCTTTCTTCCATTTTGTCGCTTCCTAAAGTAGGATAAACTGGCTAAACATTATTTTCCGTAAATCTTTGCAGGGACAAAAATAATAATTGTTGACCAACATAAAATTAGAAATTTTCTTCAAACAGTAACCAATATCTTTGTCCAGTAAATCTTTACAGAACTAAAGAAAAAAATTAAGTCAAGAAAGAAATGAAATTTCATCCGAAATATTGAACTACAGTCGTATTTCGAGACATTTTTCAGCTAAAGATAAGCTCTTGCTCCTGCGATTCGTCATCATCGGATGGTGCTTCAGATTCACCACTGTACATCTGATGATGTACAGTGTACATCATCAGATGTAAGTTGCTCCATTTTGAGTTCTATGACCAAAATTATTATTTAGTTAGCATAAGTATGTTCAAATGCGTTAAAAAAACGTTATAAAGTCAAAAATAATCTAACACTTACTTGCAGAAAAAACAACCGATTCCTGTAAACGTGGGTCGTTCGCGTCCTCCTCAGACTTCGATCGGTCGCCACAAAGAGTAAACCTGAACTAGAGACCTACCTTCTGGCCCTTAGGTCCCCCTCATAAATAACTTTTTTTAGGGCAGGGTAAGGTCTACCTCCCTCTCGCAGTCACAGAGTAACTCACTCACTTAGTTTTCGCTCGGACATGAATGACCCAGGTTTACGGGTTAAGTGTTAATCATCTGTACATATTAATTTTTTCCACCCAAAAGCTTTTCATTTAAAATGATCAAACAAATAGTTCAAATTAGAAATCCATCCCTAATTATAATAAGAATTCAAATGGAAATGGTTTGACTTTGCAACGGAATGAATTAAGTTTTTTTAATTTTTTTACTGGCACCCTTTTTAAAATTGTTAATGTTGTTAATATCTTACTTTTTCGCTGTTTAAGTCCGAGAGAAAGAAATTAAAAAACGTTTCGTTAAATGCTTTTATGTAATTGTTTTATATTGCAGACTTTTAATTTAATCGCATAATAATTGCAAATAGGGAAATTAATGAATGTATCGGTAAGAAATTGATATTTTTTCAGTGTTTTATATATCGAAATTTCCTTATTGTAAGTGCAACAAATTGAAAATTATGAAATTCTGTATGTGAATAGCTTGGACTTTTTAAATTTTAACGTATATAATTTAAAAGTACTTTCAAACAAAAAATATAATTTATTTCTACCAAAAAAGATTTTAATTTGAAATCAAACACAGTTGTACTCAACCAAAAAAGACGAATTTTCTACAAAACAGTTTCATTTTCGAAGGGAAAATATGACTTTTCAACCAAATAGTTGAACTTTCTACAAAAATACATGCATTTTCAACCAAGAAGTTAAAATTTTAACTGAAATAGATGAATTATCAATGAAAAATATAATAGTCGATGTTACTTCAATCAAAAAAGACGAATTTTCAACAAAATAGATGAATCTTGAACCAAAAGAGATTAATTTTCTACCCATAACTGACTCATAAACCTTTCTTAATAGGAGATATACAAAAAACATAAAGTAACTTTAAAGTAACTAAAATTGAAGTTCAAAGTTACTGCAAAAATCGTAACTAAGTTACTTTACAAGTTACTTTTAAAAATAGTAACGAAGTTACCCTAAAAGTTACAAATAACGTAATTTTTTAGTAACGCAGTTACTTGTAACAGTTTACTACCCAACACTGCTTTTAACACCCCCTCCCCCCAGTGATGCTTTTTCCATTGTTCTTAACATGGAGAATTATACCTTGACAGACCCCCTCCCCCCTGAACGTACCACGTCTTTTTGTGAATGACCCTACAATATTGAAAGTTTGATTTTGAAAGTCAATAATTTCAGACACTATTATTATTAAGTATTACATTTAAACGATCTATTTTATAAAGATTCAATCTGAAATGATTCAATTTTTAATCTACATATTTGATTTTGTATTATGATTTGATATTATACAATTTTGAGATTTGAAATTTCTAACTTTTGGAAGGCTAAATTTGGAAGGAGTTATTAAGTGAAAATTCTCCCTTTTCTAAAATATTAATGCAAATATTTGATTGTAAGTATTACATTGAAAATGAAGCAATTGTAATTGTTTACACTTGCAAGAAATGTAGAAGTACAAACAAAAAGGGGAAAATAAGTAAAAATTTAACAAGATTCTTAAAAGCGGGGAAAGAGAATTATTGGAAAGATTGGAGTTCTAGATCACTAATTTTTTTCGCAGTTGCTAATCTGGTTAATAAATCATTTTGAAAAAATTCATTCTCTTCAAAGAATATTGCAAAGTAAAAACTAATTATTATTTATAAAAGTTATAAATGTATAATTAATAGAAAATATAATGAAGTTAGTAAGAAATTATTATTCCTCTTAGAAAAAGAAATTTTAAACTATGCACATAAAAATTAAGTAAATAAGTTTAATAGATTGAATATATTTTGATTTCTTAGATTTTGATTTAATATTTTTCATTGGAATCATTGAATAAGTAAGATGAACTAAATAAATTTATTTTATTTCTAATCACATCAAAGCAGCATCTACTAATAAAACAAAATTTGTAACTCGTCTCCAGTTCGGGCGCCTGCTGCGCCCTCACCTATGACTCGTTACAAAAACATTGCGCTCGTTTCAAAAAGGCCGTCAGTCCACATTAGTCACGAAATGTACTATGAATGAATGTATTTCATGACTTAAGACTTTCTTAGTGTACATATATTGAATCGAACCCCCCCCCCCCCCCACTCAATCCTGTCAGCGTCCTGCATTTGAGCGTTTCAAATATGGTCACTTTAACCAATTCCTCTTTCATTGTGGTATCCCACTTGGTGCTCTCCCACGTTATTTCTGTTGACGTGGTTGGCTGCAAATTGCTAACGCTAGCCAAAGCATTCTCAACAGGCGCAGTTAATGTTCCACTGTTTACCGTTTGTCGCAGATGTTCTTGCTGGCCAGCTGTTTGATTAGTGAGATCTGCCTGACCTCTCGCAGCTCACCATCACCACCGTCAAGCATGCTGTTGTTCCCAGCGTTGGCTCCAGGGGCGCCCGGTCGATCCTCGGAAGCGACAAGCGTTTCAAAATATTCAAGACTCTCCATGATTTCTATGGGTTTTGGTGTTCCTCTTAGTCCCTTTCATCTTCGTTCTGTCTGTCTGGCATGGGAAACCCTATCAGTAGCAATGCTACAGCCAACATAGCCGTCAAAGTCATGAGAGGAAATCATGCAGTTCATATGAGAAAAGTGAGGAAGAGGATTTTATTGGGGGGAGGGGGTGTATAGATTTTTAGATTAATCTACAATTGCTTTTTTTTTAATTTAAATAACACGTTCATTCCGCAACACCGCTACGATATAGGTCGCTGAATAATCTCTCTAGCAATCACCCCAGGCGAAGAGCTTTACAAAGTCACCATGTACAGCACTCCACTCTGGCTCATTAGTATCCAAGGGCTTTTGTTTCAGGCGTAATTTACTCCACTGACACTCTTCATCATGCATTCCTTATAAACTATTTGTCGTCATACTTTTTCTGTCCTGGCATACCTCTTTAGCTTCCTTCACGTAAGTCACGTAAGTCATTCATCTTTCATTCTCTCAACATGCCCAAACCATCTCAACGAATTTCTTTCACATTTGTCAACCAGTGTCTCCTCTACTCCACATTCATTGAGAATTCTTTTATTACTGACTTTATCCATTAGTGTTTTACCGCATTTAATTATTTTACCGCAAGAATTTCATGCCAATCGCGTAATTTTACTCTTATCTTTCTCTTGGCTAGGTCCAGGGCTCGCTACCGTACGGCACAGTCGGTGTAAATACAGTGTTAAGTGTTGTCATTTTAGCTTGATCTGATACATTTCTAGTTCTGATAATGCATTTTGTTCTTCCGACAACCTTATTACCCTTGTTTATACGCCTATCTAACTCTCCAGCCATCTTTTCGTCATTATTGAATAGGCTAGTAGGCTACCAAGATATACCTATTTATCAACTTGTTCTATTCTCTCATCGTTTACGACAATTGTTGCATATTATTTTCTCACCCTTTCCCTCAAACGCCATAATTTTTGTTTTATTTACGTTAATTTTGAGGCCCATGTTCTTCATGCTTGTATTGAGTTTGCTCAACATTCTTTGCAAGTCTTCGATTGACTCTGCCATAACAACCTTATCATCTGCGAACGTTAACCCACGCACCCATACAATCCCGAGATCCACACCATCTTCGTCGAAGAGGACCATTCTTAGACACTTGTCCATGGATATAATAAATAGCGGTGAGGATATAACGCATCCTTGCCTAACACCTTGCATAATATCGAACCATTCACTTAGTTTCCGATTTACTCTTGCATGCACTCGCTTTGCTACCTGCATATATTGTTTGTATTGCTTGAAGGAGCCATCCATTGACTTCGTACTCCTTCAGGACTTCCCCAAGTTTACTTCTACCCACCTTGTCGAACGCTTTTTCTACACTGAAAAAAAAGATTTGTTGGGACAACTAATAAAATTGTTGCGATAACTATTTTAGTTAGTAAATAATGGTACTGCTATTTAGTTAGTTGTGAGAACTATTTTTGTTAGTTGGGGCACGAGTAGTTGCCGTTACTATTTAATTAGGTGACTAACTATTTCAGTTTGTCAAAACGACTGTCTGTAGGTAGTTGAACTTACTACTATAGTTTGTCATGTCTACTAACAAATTTGTAGGCATAACTATTTTCTTTTCCGTTACAGGGAGTAATTAAAATATCTGTCACTAGACTATCGAAATCTGAATTAAAAAGATCACAGTCGGCACGCGGGCATCTTTTTTTGGGACATCTTGGGGACGCTGATGTCAGTTCAGCTGATAAGACGTTCTAAAAAAATCTGCCCGCTTCGCGGGCACATTCTCGTCGCGCGCTTTGCGCGCGGCTCGCAAGTTTGAGCGCGCCTAGGGCGCGCGACTGTTGGATCTCGCGCTTCGCGCTCGATCATATATTTATCTCGCGCTTCGCGCTCGATTATATATTCACCTCGCGCTACGCGCTCGGGCGTATTTACATCGCGCTTTACGCTCGGCTCCTCTAGATTTCTGAACTTCGTGTTCGATTTCGATGAAAAGAAAAAGTTTGTTTGCAAATCTTATGAAATTATCAAAACCTCTACATATTAAGTGATTGTTAAATTTGTTCTTATTTTAGACTGAAAAGGAACTTTATTTACTCAAGGTTCTATCGACCTTAAGGAACACATTCTCATCCAGACACTCGCGCTTCGCGCTCGATATTTGATTTGAAAATCATTTGAACCTTGCGTTCCACGCTCGGTTCTGTGCACCGTATGATAGAAACAAAAAAGTTTGAGCGCACTTACGACGCGCGATTTGGTAAATACACTGAGCGCGCACTTTGTGCTTCGTGTTATATGTTCTTCATATACAAATTACTAAATTTGTATTTGATTTCAAATGAAAAATAATTATATAATTTAGGCGACAAATTTTATCAGTTAAAATTTTATTTTAGCTTGTGCCGTTTTTCAAAAAAGTTAATATTTTTCATTTTGAATATATTCTTACAATAAAAATTGATTACAAGTTTGTAAACCGTTTTTTAATGCACAATTTTTGTTCATTTATCTGTTTTCGTACCTTGCATTGTTTTTTCAAAAATTTGATTTTTTTTACTGTCAATGTTATTTACACGAATAAAACAAAAACTACGCATCCTATCGAAACATGATTCGCAACAAATTTGTACCTCCTTCTTGGATGAACAAATTTTGTTAACGAACTTGTTCTTTCTTGTTAGGCCATAAAAAAGTGTGCCAAAGCTTAATCAAATCTGATCATTTTTTCGAAAGTTATCGTGGCTACAGACAGACAGACTACAGACAGACAGACACCTTGGTAAAAATCGTTTTTTCTGATTTAGGAGGTCTCAAAACGTGGAGATTTGATGAAAACCGACTATGTCAAATTTCACATAAAACCAATACCTTTTCATTAGAATGAGAATGTAAAAATATCTCCCTATGCCCACTGGGATCTTTATAAGTGCAGATGCACTTTGTAGGTTAGGATTTCCAGTAACAAAACTTAAAACTCGTTTGATTTTTTAATTTCTCATTCATACCTTCAAATGCTTCGATATAATCCCCGAAGCCTAAACTTTGCAACACTTCCGATACTTCCATCAATAAAAGATGAACGAGATATCAAGTGAGCAACGAGTTATGACGGCCATGTCTAAACGTTCTCCCTTGTTTTACCGCTCGTATGTTGGTACCTGTGTCGCATTCTCAATCGTACCAACCAAGGTAGCAAATAAAATAGTTATGCCACCTACTTTAATTTGTCAGAAAAATCAATTAGTAGTACAGATGACTAATTTATTAGTAACTCTGACTACTAAAACGTTACTAATGTAAACTAGTCACGAGTACTACAAACGGCTTCCTAAACCGACTGCTTGCTTAGTTGGTGTTACTAACTGAACAGTTATAAGAACCAATGAATGCTTTACTAATAAAAAGGTAGTAGCCCCAACTATTCATTTTTCTCAGTGTAGGTCAACAAATGCACAGAAAACTTTTTTATTTTCTCTTATTTACTTATGTTATTTTCATTATCCTATGAATAAGTATTTTTGAATATATTTTACTTACGGTACTTAATAAGCTGATACCTCTGTAATTAATGCATTTGCGTTTCTCTCCCTTTCTTTTGTATATTGGGACGATAATCGCCTTTATCCAGTCATCTGGAACTTCTCGCATCTCGATACATAAATATATCAACTCGCACAACCTATGAGGTATATAGTCGCCACTGTATGTAAGCATCTTAGCGTTAATACTGTCTACACTAGCAGCCTTACCAAATAGTTAAAGTACACACATTAAAAAGGCGCATTTATTTTTGGAAAAGTTAAAGGCTTTAAAATTATGTCCCTCGATTTTGACATTTAGAACCAACCTTCTCAAAGGAATAGTATTTAGAAAAAATCAATCACCTGCGTACAAAATTTAAAAATGGCCGCTATCCCGGGTAAAAATATTTAGTCTTGATTTTGTCTTGGGTAAAGATTAATACAAGACAATTTCAAGTTATTCTGTATGTCTAGCTCGTGAGACGTAACCATACTATTCTTGATGCCTTAAAGGCGAATATTTTCGACTTAAAGACAAAAATTTCTGTCTTGTGGCCAAGGCCTCCGAGGGTCATCACTAATCCATTTAAAATTTTATAGAATATTTATATTATTTATCTTCGTGGAATTTATTATAAATGTATTAATAAGTTTGTTTATCTGCAATAATTATGTTCTTTGGATGGCGAATCTAAAAATGTGGTCCATTTTTTCCTATCTCCAACGGTTCACTAGCTATTTGTAGAGAGTGATAGTCTTAATCTTTTTATGATGTTAGATTGTAACCGCGGAGGCAGAGAGGTTTTCAATGCGAGGAAAAGCGAAAGATAGGGACATGCGTGCGTGGCGAAGCGAAGAAGGCAAAGCGGTAAGAGCGAGCGGTTGTAGAATTAAGGTAGCATTAAGCCATTAAGGTGTGGATGGATGTTAGTTTGTAAGGAATAATTTTAAGACAAACTCTGTAAATCATGGAGATGTAAGCAAGGCAATTTTTCTTGGCCAGCAGGCCGAAAAATAAATGTTTATCTATCTAAGTCTACAACTTTTGTTAACATTTTTTTTTTAATTTTCAATCGTACTCGAGATAAACGTGAATAACCATGATTTTTATGGGGGTTTTATGGTTTTCACAATGAAAATAAAATTCGCGCCAATTTTACATAAATTTGAGTGTCTTGTATCTGTATGTTTCGAAATAGAAATACTTCTAGTTGAGAGGGAAATATTTTTTGATTAACTGAGATGGCCATTCTTAGACATAATCATGTGGCTAATAATCCCTAAGCATTTCTTTCGGGCACACGTTTTGAATGTAGTTGCTAGTTCAACTTGTACAACATCGCGTATACTTTGCGACCCCCTGACACACATTCACTCGTTAAAAGAATGACATAATGGCTAATCTAGTGATAATAAGCACGAACAATATCGTTCAAATTAGTTTTGAAGGTGAGACAAAATGAGGAGGTCTAAAGCAAAAAGGAGAGGTGAGAAAGGGAACTTGAAAAAAGATATATAATTCTAGATTGAAGCTCTAATCGCATGGCGCTTTCTGCGACATATATATGAAGCAGATTCTACTTCGTCAATAATAAGGCACTAATAATTTTGTACAAGTGTTTGATCTCTAAATCCCTCGGATTTAATACTGCCTGTAGTGAATTTCTTAATACCTTTGTTACGAAAAGCTACCTTTATAAATAAGCCTAGAAATTTTGAAAAATGTTAATTATTTCCAAGTAATTCTATTTACTCTTTAAACTAAGCTTTATGTACAGCTATAGTGCTCACCATATCAGAAATATGCGATGCGCTGTGCACAGCCTACTCTGTAACTATAGAAATAAAAAAGAACCAGGCATTATTGAATATATAGGTAACGAACTCTCAATACCAGGCCTCACAGACCGATCCCTATATCCCCTATTGTACCCTATATTGAATTAAGGCCTCTAAAGTACCCCTTTTTCAAGATTTGGTTCCTGTGGTATCCTATGGGTAGCCCATGATCCAGGGGGAACATGGGGCAAAATGACGACAGGGGCAAAACGGGACAATGTTTATATCTCCTAGGACAGGCCTGCCCAAGTAGGGGAAAACTGCTCGTTCACCACATGTTCGAGTTCCACCACCACGTCCCTCTTCACAGGTCCAGAGGCTTGGGGGGTGATCGCTGTCGTGAAGTTGAATGAATAGAGGTCGGTGGTGGTGTTAAATTCCCATCTGGAAAATGAGCAGTTTTCCCCTACTTGGGCAGGCCTGTCCTAGGAGATATAAACATGCGGTGAGACGCCATCTACTGGAAATTGTAGGAACTTCGTTTTGAGTCGTTTTCGAGATTTTCCATGTCAATTTGTTATAATTTGTTTGTTATTTTCCAAGATATGAGACGCATGGATCGTTTTCGTGCCCAGTTATAATTTTGACTGATTTTCAACTACACATAAGTAATACAAATGTTTGTTTAATTAAAATTGCTTCAGCACCATTCCTTTGTGTACTTAATAGCCCTTCTTTTGCGTCGAGGCGTTTTTGATTGGGAGTATAATCGCCATTTTCGGGAGTGATATGGGAAAAAGTACTTTGGGGGCAGAATGTGCGGGAGCAAAACGGGACACCGCGCGCGATGTAGTAGAGCGCACATTGCTTGCGATTTCTGCTGAATTCAGAAATCGAAGGTCGCGATTGTTTGTACTGTCACGAGTTGTCGATCGAACGGTCGGTCCAGTGCAGTTCGTGCGAAAATTGGGATCATCAGTCTTGCGCAGGTTTAGACAGTGAGGACGGAGACGACATTCATGTCTGCGTATTTTGTAAAGCCTGATTTTGGTCATTTTTATATAAAAAATGGACAATAAAGCTTGTTGCAACAAGTTCTTGTAACTGACTACTTATTTGTTTAGTCTTTTTTAATTAATTTTGTTCATGATACATTTGATTTTTCATTTAACAAAACGTCCCGTTTTTCCCCGTGCAAGGGGCAAAACGGGACGAAAAACTTTTTTTCCAAAATCAATAAAAAATGTAGAACATGGCATTTTTTCAACGCGAAATTTTTTTTTAGTACATTATTAGTTATTTAAGGCCATGTGATGAGTGGGTCACGTGACCAGATTCCTACCTTACCGGCACTTTTTTTATTTGTCAAGTTATTTTCACACGAATAGCAACATCGAGTTGAAAATTTGGAACAATAAATAAGAAGCACTAAGAAACCGCGGTTCTGGTCCTAAATTTTTATTAGTATAACATTTTTTTGCTTTTTTCATAATTATAAAAATTTAGGACCAGAGCCGCGTTTCTTAGTACTTCTTATTTAGTGTTTCGAATTTTCAACTCGATGTGGCGCTTCGTGTGAAAATAAGTTGACAAATAAAAAAAGTGCCGGTAAGGTAGGAATCCGGTCACGTGACCCACTCGTCACATGGCCTTAAGGCACCTATAGTATTGAATGCGGAAAAAAAGTATTTAAGTATGAGAAAAAAAATTCTAAAGCAAAATCGTCTCGTTTTGCCCCATGTTCCCCTAACTTAAAAAAAATTATAATAAGATCGAAGCGTCCAAGAGTTGCACAATTCCCTTTAACTGTAAGTATAACCGCCGAGGAATTCAAATGATCAGGTTTGATTTATAGGTTCTATTTTCGTCTCTAAAGAAATAAAAACGGCGATACCACGCTGAAAACACCAGTTCTCGTAAGATCACTGAAGTTAAGCATTGTTTGGCGCGGTTAGTACTTGGATGGGTGACCGTTCAGGAATACTGCGTGCTGTTGGACCGTCGTGGGTGTGGTGGGCCCACATTGGTAGTAAATATCCACCTAGAAACACTACCCGAAGCGGGTAGTGAGGCAATGAACTTTCGAGTTCGAACTGCTCGAAAAACTCAAAATTTGAAATAAAATTTCGTTTCTGCCCGTGCAAAAAAATATTCAATTGAAATGCATTGACTGTAATCGCTATATTAAAATCTTCGATGGGAAATTCTGTGGAACGCACTCCAATTTGAACATGGTTTATCGTACGCAATGTCCAATTGCTAAGTTGAAATTAAAATATTCGTTCCTGAATTGAAATTAATGTCTGCAATTGCAATGAATAGAATAGAATGCAATAGAACTAGTACACCGCTCTATTGAAGTGGATTGTTTCCAGCAATGACAACTTGCAATTCAAAGTGCATTTTTGGAATTTTCAATTGGCATTGGCAAACGTGTTAAAATTTCATAATTAATTTATTTTGCCTAGAAAATAGCAATACTGTAGTGATTTCTTCATACTTCTGGAGAATCTAATTTTCCATCAAAATGTTAATAAAAATTTAAAGAATATTTTCAATCTTTAGTATTTTGTGTCGTATCGTTGGGTTGAACAATCCAAGTGAAATTTTGCCGTAATTGTTTATTGTTTCTAAATAAATTTATCCCTGCAATTTACTCTCTAAGCTGTTGCAATTATTAATTAAAATAGTGAAGTTAATTATAAGTTAGAATTATATTAGGGCGCGCGACTCGCTTCGCTCGCAAGTTTGAGCGCAGGCGCGCGAATGTCTGTTCTCGCGCTTCGCGCTCGATACTGTATTTAACTCGCGCTTCGCGCTCGGTCTTTGTATTTTCCTCAAATTTGTGCACAGACCTTTGAAAATTAAAGGTCAAATCATCGACAACTGTAATTTGGTGATTGTGAATTCTCTTTTGTTAAAGCTCCTTCGGCTTTAACGAATACATTCTCATCACGTACCTCGTGCTTCGCACTCGATTTTGTCCAAAATGCGAAATTTTCTACATTATATGTTCAACATTATTATATGAAATGTATATTACATTTATTTCTGTACGTCGGCCAGTGATTGCTTATTTAGGTATTGCAAAATAAAGTACGAATTGTATTTATCATGATTAATTTCATAATATGCATTGATATTGAAAACAGACGTATTTTTCTTATCTTGTTTTTATAATTGAAAAAAAGTGCGCATCCTATAAAAAAACAATTTTGTTATTATGCATTTTATTACAACTTGTGTCGTTTTTCCATAAATTGTAATTTGTTTATGTTCAATGTTATTTTTTACGATTTGAACCAAAAATATGCATCCTAGCGTGAAGTGGTGCTAAAAAAATTTGTAAATGTGATTTAGGCGAACAATTTTGATAGATAAAATGTTATTGTAGCGTGTATCGTTTTTCCAAAAAGTTAATTTCTTTATTTTAAATGTATTTTTATAACAAAAGTTTATAACAATGTAGATCTTTTTTGGTTGAACAGCTTTTGTCTATTCATCTTTTTTCGTACCTTGCGTCGTTTTTCCACATTTTTTTATTGTTAATGTTATTTGTCACGATTGAAACAAAAATTACGCATCTTATCCAAAAATGATTAATAAAAAGTGTGTAGCTCTTTTCTGAGTGAACAACTTTTGTCTATTAATTTTTTTCGTGGTTTGTGTCTTTTGTCCAAAAATTTAATTAATTTTATTCTTAAATCAGTTTTTAACAAATAAAACAAAAACTACGCGTCCCATCAAAAAGTGATTGATAACAAATTTGTAGATCTTTTTTGAGTGCACAATTTTTGTCTATTCGTCTTTTTTTGTATCTTGTATATTTTGACCGCAAAATAGAATTTTTGATTCTTCATTATTTTTTTGGGCGATAAAAATTAGAATTTTCGATTGGTTAAGAAAATTAAAAAAGTCTTATAACAATATTGTAGGGTGTTCAAAAAGAAACATTTTTCTTCTCTCGACTTTTTTTAATACCGTGCGTTGTTTGGCTTAAAATGATCATTTTCGTTTGTTTTTTGGAATTTTGTAAATGCTATATATACATATATATAGAATTTTTAAATTTGAAAAAAGTGGTCTCAAAAATTTTGAAACAGCGCTCACTTTTTGAATTTTCATCAAAAATGGCTGGCTAACGAACATGACTTTCATATTAGGACACTTGAAGAGTATACCAAAGCCCAATCCAATCGGTCAATTCTTTCGAAAGTTATCGTGCTAACAAAATAAAAATCTACATACACACATGCATACATACATGCATACATACATACATATGTACATACATACAGAGAGACAGACACATTCGCGCAGACCTGGTTTTTGGGTTCAGAATGTCTCAAAACGTGGACATTTCACAAAAACGGAGGGGGTCAAATTTTACACAAATCAAATATCTTCTCTGATGAGAATGTAAAAATTCCAACTTCGTAGCGGATATTTTATGAATATTACTCGAAAGTTAATAATTTGGGAATATCTCATTTAATTCAAGATATGCAGTATCATAGAATAATGTAAGCTATCATTCTGTTGAACTTATTGCTCAAAATTTTCATTATAAATAGTTTAATTAAAAATATTCTGTGGGCATGGCGTACTATAATTCTAAGTAAAATGAATTTTTTATAACGCATGAACGAAATGTTCGCTTTTCGAGGCATGTATTGCGTGCGGGAAGTGACCAGTTTCAAAACCGTAGTAAAAAGCAGGTATAAAAAGACTTTCTAGCTGCTGCGCTTGCGTTCTTTGAGTGAGATTACTTTTTGTAACTGTTGCGCTTGCGCATTTCGATTCAGCATTACTTTCCAGAACTGCCGGAATCATAACCTTGCTTCACTATGATTTGACGCTTGAGAGACTAATTGTGAGTAGTGAATAGTGATTGGACAAACTCGAAGTGATAAGTTACCATAAATAACTGATAAATTACTATAAATTACCGATAGATTGCCAAAAATTTCCGAAAATTTTGGAATAGCTGAAATTTCCGGTAATTTAGTAATTTTCAATTTTCTGGAAATTTTTGGTTTTCTTCCAAAAAGCTTTGGATACCTTAAATTTCTGAAAATTTTCGGTCATTTTCGGTAATTTTACCATAAATTTCCGAAAATTACCGTTTTCCGAAAAAGTTGCTTTTATTGTTTGTCAAATCGAAAATTGCATGCATTTGTTACAAAAAACATCGTGTGCAACAGGTGCTGAAAGTGGACAGTTGCAACTCTTGTGAAGTTCACAGTACTTGCCATCGGGTCATCTTCGGGTCCTTTCCGGCTCGTCTTTGGCTCGTTTACAGCTCGCCTTCGATTCGCCTCTGGCTCGTACAGCAAACTTCACACTCGTGTGGAACTGCCTACATTCCGCACTTGTAGCACAATATACAATTTTTAATCTCATATTACGCTATGTCCAAAACCAATTTTTCACACCAGCTAAAATGCGTTCATAATACTATTAAAATTTATGTTAGTATGTTCTTGATCGCGCATTATGTTTTACTGATAAACTTATTTTTATGTTTAACCACATTTTAATTGAGAATTATATGGTTACAATTTGAAACTCAATTTTCACAATTTGACAGTTGACGTAGTATAACTTTAGGTCGACGAAGATCTCGAGGTTTTTGAAAGAATTTTTTGCTTTTATGCTATTTCAGTTGAAGGCTATCTATTCTTTGAAGTATCAACATTTCTGTAATTGAAATCGTTTCACAAGGAAGCCTTCCTATTTTTTTTCAATTGTGCATGGTCATTTAAACATTTGGGGCCATTGAAAAACTACGTAACGCTTTAATCTGAAAATTTTGACCCTCCGTCCTACTTCACGCTTTCTCTATAATAACTGTATATCATTTTAAATTCAGTTTAATTGTGTATCTTTTTTGCAGGGGTTGCTTTCTGAGGGAGTTTTTTTTTATAACCTCCTGAATTCTATACGAAAAAGAAAATGTACGATAACTATAAATCATTTTTGTTTCATAGTTGTTAAATTTTAGGCTTTTTTATCACTTATCTATCTATTATTCATCAGCAATTTTGGCTAAATTTGTTCGGTTAAATCAAACAATGTGGATATTGTATTATAAAAGATATGTATTTACTCTCTTAAAAAGAACCAGTGAAATCTCACTGATTTCCAGTTAAATGTCCCTGGTTGAAACAGCCAGACGTGTGTCACTGACAATCAGTAAAATTTCACTGGTTCACGCAGTGGAATTCCGTCACTGGTTTCTTCAATAAGGTTCACTGGTTTCTCAGTACCAGTAGTCATCTGGTACGGGTTGTCGTCCGTCAGCTGGTTAGGTATGACACTTATCATTTAACGTTGAACATCACATGTCTTAGCGATGAGGAGAGAAATAGACTTGAAAAGGATTACAGACAAAAAAAAGAGGAAAGTTAAACGACTATTCAAGGAAATTAAAGATAAAATCAGAACAGAAGAAGAGAAGAGAATACAAAACGACTTTGAAGGAACCATGAAACTATTATTTAAAGAGATGAAGGGGAGTATGAGTACAGAGTTTCTCAGCATGAGAAACAGGAAAGGTGAAATGCTATATGATACAGACGGGATAGTTGACCTTTGAAAGAATCTTTTAAAGAATTATTATTGTACCATAAGTAAAATACACTCAAAAATACTTATCCGCAGGGTAAGGAAAATAACAGAAGAAAAAATATGGGAAGTCCAAAGTGGATTTATGCCAGGAAGATCATGTACGGATCATATATTTAGCTTAAGACAGATCACAGAAAACAGTTTGCGGGTAGGATAGAAAGTTTTTTGTGCGTTTGTGGACCTAGAAAAAGCATTTGACAAGGTGGATTGAAGTAAACTTTGGGAAGTCCTGAGAGAGTATGGGGTCAATGGATGGCTTCTACAAGCAATACAAACAATATATGCTGGTAGTAAAGCGAGTGTATATTCATGGGCAAGTGTCTAAGAATGGCCCTCTTCGACGAAGAAGGTGTAGATCTCGAAACAGTGAAGGTACGCGGTTTAGCGTTCGCATGTGATAAGGTTGTTATGGCAGAATCAATCGAAGACTTGCCAAGAAATTTGAACTAACTGAATACAAGCATGAGGAACATGGGCCTCAACATAAACGTAAGTAAAAAAAAAATTATGGTGTTTGAAGGAACAGGTAAGAAAACAATGTGCAACATTGTCCTAAATGATAAGAGAATAGAACATGTTGATAAGTACGTATATCTGGGTAGACTATTCACTAGTGACGGAAAGATAGATGGAGAGTTAGATAGGCGCATAAATGAGGGTAAGAAGGTTATCGGTAGAGCAGGGTCCATTATCAGAAGTAAAAATACATGTATCAAAAAAAGCTGAAATGGCAATACATAATTCTATATTTGTACCGACTGTGCTATACGGTAGCGAGACATAGACGTGTCAAGAAAAGGATAAAAGTAAAATTAACGCGATTGGCATGAAACCTTTGCGCACAATATGCGGGAAAACACTGATGGACAAAGTGAGAAACGAGATAATCTTCAAAGAATGTGGTACAGAAGAGACACTAGTTGACATATAGGAAACAAATCAGTTAAGATGGTTCGGACATGTTGAAAGAATGAAAGATAAACGACTGACGAAACAAGTGTATAAAGGTAAAGTCAATGGCAGTATGCCCAGAGACAGACCGCGAAAAGAATGGTTAGAATGTGTGAATGAGACCTCAATCCGAAGAGACATAAGAAGCCATAGAAACACGAGAGCTTGCATGAAGATATGCATGGACGTGAAGGAAGCTAGAGAAGTATGCCAGGATAGAAAAGTATGGCGACAAATAGTTTATAAAAAGAATGTCAGTAGAGGGAATGACGCCTGAAACAAAAGACCTTGGATACTAATGGGCCCGAGTGGAGAACCTTACATGACGACCTTGTGAGGCTCTTCACTTGGGGTGATTGATAGAGAGATTGATCAACAACCTGTTTCGGAGCAGTGTTACGGAACGAACGTGTTATTTAAATAAACAATACGAGAATTCTAGATAAATTTAAAAAATCTATACCTCCTACCTTACATTCCTCCTTTCTTCACCGAGCGAGTCACGCCTACCCAGAAAGGGAAGTGGCTTAATGGTATAATAATAAAAAAAAACTATTGTGCTAACATTTGCAAAATTATACTTTAAAAACCGCTCTTTACTCTCAAAACGATAAATGAAGGCCTAGCTGCAATATAATAGGATATAATATGTTGCGCCTAATTGTGGGATGGCCGGTCGTTATGTCAACTTTTCGCGTCGCTTAAAGTCAAACTCAAGTGGCCAGGGGCCTCCCCAATTTCAAGCGAAATATATTATATCCCCTCCTTATTGCAGCCAGCCCCCAAATATTTATAACACAAACACTAATACATAATAAAGCTCGTTTTCACTCGAGAAATGCAAAGACTCGATCGGCGACTTACGAGTACCAGACGACTGGAGGTTCATATCTTGGCCTCTCTATTCATATGTCTCCTGACGTGCGAATCACTGAGGATTCTTGGAAGGGGTTAATAGATTGTGCGTCTTGTAAGGGCTCCCTGGTCATGTGTGTGGATTTTAACGTTCACACTCCTATGTGGGGCTCTCCGAACTCAAACTTTTTGGGTCGGCACCTTGGACCAGTTGTATTCGACAGTGGGCTCATCCCTCTCAACGATTTCGTCTCCACCTTCATATCGGTTTCGTGTCGGATTGCCAACAACCTTGCTCTTGTCTTTTCGACGGATTCTCTCGCTTCGATCTCCACGGTGAGGGTCGGCGATAACATCTACCACTCGGATCATGTCCCGATCTTTGGGAGGCTGGACGCCTCTCCCTCTTTCTGCCGTTCTTCTTCCAGTAGATTCAACATCAGATCTTTGGACTGGGAACTATTTAATGGAAAGATGTAAGGGTTAATACCGGCCTTCAGATCGAAGTTGGCAGCGGGAGTCATACCTGCAAATACCTATGAAAATTTCATAAAGGCGGTTTTTGACTCCCTGGAGCGGAGTGGTGCTTACAGAGCTGATTCACTCGGTGGGGAGAGAGCTAGACAACCTCTCTGATGGAACGCAGAATGTGACGCGATCCAATCCAGAAGGAGGCTGGCAAGAAAGCATTTCTTGGCAAACCAGACGGACGAGGAGATGGAGGCCTTTAAGGTGGTGGACAGGGAAGTAAAAAGCCAGTTGAGAGGCATTAAACATCAATCCTTTCGGACCTTCTGTGAATGTTTATAACTGTCTACGGGCCTAGCTGGAATTTGGCGGATGGTCAAGGCCTTGGCTTCACGGTCTGGAGAGCCACACAAGGGGGTGATCACTGACCGGATTCTGCCACAATCAGAAAGCTGCAGGACGAGTTGGTTCGCCCTGATATCCCCTCTTAAACTGGTGACCTCTTTGCGAACCCGGATGAATCGGATCTCATGAACCAGCCATTTTCTTGGGAGGAGTTTAAGACAGCGCTGTCTTTATGCAAGGCCAAGTCCTCCCCTGGCATGGATGGCCTGTCGTACGAAGTCATACGGGGCTTCGCGGATCCGTTGTTGAGTTTTTTGCATGTTCTTTTCAATGCGATGTTCCATGCCTCCTCTTTTCCGGAAACCTGGAGAAACACCCGAGTTCATTTCATCCCTAAACCGGGTGGGAAAGGCTTCCGGCCGATATCCCTCATATCCACTTTTTGCAAATTACTCGAGAGGTTGATACAGAGGAGGCTGAAATATCTGGCGGAACACAACGACTGGATCCCGGAATTTCAGTTTGGCTTTAGAAGGGGCAGGTCATCCATGGACTGCGTGGCCTCAGTTGTCTCGGACATCATGACGGGCTTTGGCAGAAGCAAAAACACGCTTGCGCTATCATTCTTCTCATCGGGTAAAGGCAATCCGAGAGCTTGCGTGGTGGGCGTCCCCCATGGTGGAGTTCTCGCTCCGCTCCTATTCAACTTAGCTCTTAGAAAGCTGGGACAACATCTCCCGGCTGGCGCGGCGTAAGGGTAGCCATGTATGCGGACGACTTGCTTCTAAACGTCACGGGTGGCTCGATCCACGAGGCAATCGCCCTCCTAAGAATGGCGACGAAGAATTAACACCGTGGCTTGCGATTTTGGGGCTTTCCATCTCACTTCCGAAGTTGCAGCTGTTCATCTTCTCTAGAGGAAGACTGAAGACCCAGGACATCTCTATCACGATTGATCAGACGTTTATTCAATGCCAGCCCACCCTTAATTATCTGGGCATCATGCTTGATAGAAGATTCTCCTGGATAACTCATATTAATGCTGTTGCCGCTAAAGCCTCAAGAGCAGTCAATATCCTGCGGGTTATTGCGAGAATCTCTTGGGGAGCCTCCAGCTCCCTCTTGCTCTCAGTCCATAAGGGGTTGGTCAGATCGTGTCTGGAGTGGGGTGCTCCCCTGTTTTTCAGGGCTAGCGCGACAGCTTTAAGGATGCTGGACACTGTTCATCATGCATCTCTCAGGGTGGCCTTGGGCTGTATGAGCTCGACGCCCATCACGGTGTTCCTCTCTGAGGCTGCGGAGACTTCCCTGTCATTTCGCAGGTTCTTGCTGGGAAATAATTTTATCCTCCATTATTTCTGCTGGAATAACAGCTCTCTAGCGAGAAAATTGGAGGATCTAGCCACTGAAGCTCGAGCAAGGACCTTCAAAGTTAAACCGGATAAATACGGTTTAATATCGGCATACGACGCCATGGGCGCTTTTGCGGCAGCCCCAGCCGCTCTTTGCCGAATTTGTAGGTTCCCGCTTCTCCGGGGCAGCATGTGTCTACACAGATGGATCGGTTGATCCGCCCCTGGGGGTGGTGGGCTGCGGATTCTACATCCCTTTTAGGGATTTTAGGTTTGGAGTTCGGTTGCGAGGCCACATGTCTATCCTCTCGGCGGAGCTATATGCGCTGTTCCATGCGGTGAGGTTCGTCTTGGAGTCGGGCGTGAGAAACGTGGTTATTTTCACTGACTCAAGCTCGGCTCGGGAACGGCTTCTCCGCAGATTTTCGGAACCTATGGGCCCAATACTGGCGCGCGTGGTGGGAAACGGCGTGGCGACTGCCATGTGTGAGGGCTTTGACATCCGGCCAAGCGAAACGATGGCCGAAACGATGAGTGAGAATGGCTCTATCAACTTGCAATATGTGAAAGAGCAGGCAAATATTCTAAAGGTCCAGGTAGAGTGAATACCCATTAGTCAGAAATTATATAGATGTTTCATTCATTACAGACCAAACAGTGAACGCATTGCAGGAATTAAAAGATATGCTTGTGCATGTTCCAATGGTCGAAGAACAGTTAGCTCCTGTTCCCATATAGCAGCCATTCTTTATTACTAATCACACGCGAGGTACTTGTGGAAAATCGTAAGGCCTGCTGAAATTCTCAGTAGATTGTTTACACAAAACAGTATGAATCCCGCGATAGAGGAAGACAGTGACGAAGATTAAGTGTATCCAGTCAATATGTAGTTTGAGATTGCAAAAGGTCGGGATAAAACCAAACTTGGCAATTATCTTCATTTTGGGGCCCTAATCAAAACCCAAAAAAGATCCCACAAATCAGGCTCCTGCTAACAAAATGGCGGCAAAAATCGCATTTTTTAGAAATATCTCATTTGCAATGCACTTTAGAGGAAAAGTAGTTACATAGAAAGTTGTAGAGCATGCAATTTCCTATCACTTTTGTCATAAACAAATTTTTCTCATATTAATAGTTTACGACTTATGGCAGAGAAAAGCGGAGTACTTTTTTGCAATTTGCAAAAAATGTCAAATTTTACCCTGAAATTTGACATTATTTATTGTTATCGTTATTATATTACTATTATATCATTATATATGTATAAATAATATGATATATCATTAATTTATCACATTATATATACATGCACTCCCACACGTACATGTGCAAGTATGTATGAACTTATCGATATGTATGGAATGTCTACATTACTCATTTCCACATCACCTTTGAGGTAGAGTAAGTAAAGCGTTTTTTACATTCTCATCATAATGAGAAGGTATTGGTTTTATTTATAATTTTACTTAGTCGTTTTTCATCAAATCTCCATGTTTTGAGACCCCCTGAGTCAGAAAAAAATATTTTTACGAAGGGGTCTGTCTGTCTGTAGTCTGTAGGCACGATAACTTCCAAAAAAATAATCAGATTGGATAGTGCTTTGGCACACTTTTTTAAGGCCTACAAAGAAAGAACAAGTTCGTTAACCAGCTATTTTGGATCAAGATTCAAAAATATAAATATATTATCGAGCGCGAAGCGCGAGAACCAACTGTCGCGCACCCTACTATATGTTTCAAAAATCCTGGCCCCTCCACAAATCATTAAATAACTCAATGAAAAAAAATCGCTTAAAAAAAGGAAAAACGTCTTGTCAATCCTCATATTATTACGAATAGGTACAATATCATTTGATCGCGACGCGTCCATAACTTTCAATGCAAATTTGCAGTGAAGGTGAAAAAACGTGGTTAAAAGCACCTTTTGTAACTTGGTCAACTTTTGACCGTTCTATTTCGTCAAAAAATGCATGAATTTTTTTGAATTTTGAATTCGAAAATATTTATAACTTTTGTGTCGGCAGTGAATAAAATCGAAGGATGCTAACTTAGCTTCTAAACAAGCTGGAAGGGTCTATTAAAGCCTAACATTTAAAAAAATCAACAAATTCAATGGTGGGTTTTTTAAATTGGTTAATTCCATCAATAAGACGCTATTGCATATTGTTTTTTTCTGTTTTTTTCTACGCTAGTCGACCTCAATTGTAATCGATACGTTGAAGGGGTTGCCGACCACTATTGCCAAAGTCGGTTGACCCACGCGGCACACTCTACCAGATGTACGAAAGTTGAAGAAAAAAAAAGGTCACTTCATGAGGCGAAGGATCAAGCAGGACATCGATACCCTGCAACCTGCTGAGAGTATCATCGACTTCTTTTGTGCCTCCAGTCCCAAAAAAACCGGAAAACCATAATGTGCGATGGTGAGTTATTGATGTAATTAACTGTTTTTAAAACCCCACCATTGAATTTGTTGATTTTTTGGAAGATTTTAAGCCTCAGTAGAGCCTTACAGCTTGATTAGAAGCTAATTTAACATCCTTCGCTTTTATTTACTGCCGACACCAAAGTTAGAAATAATTTCGAATTTTTCGAAAATTTACTCATACATAAAACTTCAAGGTAAGTAACTACTCGATTTTTTGCAAAAGAATGCATTCTTTTTTCCACGAAATACAACGGTCGAAAGTTGACCAAGTTATAAAAGGTGCTTGTAACCACGTTTTTCAGCTTCACTGCAAATTTGCATCGAAAGTTATGGACGCATCACGATCAAATGATATTGTACTTATTCGTAATAAAATTAAGATTGACAAAATGTTTTTCCTTGTTTTAAGCGATTTTTTTTATAGAGCTATTCAATGATTTGTGGAGGGGCCAAAATTTTTGAAACAGATAGTAGGCGCGCTCAAACTTGCGAGTGAAGCGAGCAGATTTTTTTTAACGTGGTATGTGGTATCCCCAGTATGTTTAATCTGCAAGCTTTTTCTTTCAGAAAAGCAGCAAAAGATGTTCAGTTGTATCCGATGTTAGTTGATTAAGGTTTTGGTTTTAGTCTAGAGCACCAAGGGCCTGGTAGACTTCTTTCTTCGGGATCACCCTCCTCCTCCTCAGCTTCTTCTTATTTTTCTTCCTCCTTTTCTTCTTCTTCTTCCATTGATGCTGATAATTTTTTCAGTATGTCGACTGCTTCAAGCTCCTCTTCATTTTCCTCCTCGTCAGAGTCTGCTAGGATTTCCGAAACGTTTTCGCATAAGTTTCCATTATAGAACGACCAGATGATGGAGAACTTCAAACCTGCTTTCCTGCAGATACATTTGAGGCGACCCAATTTCTCGGACGCATTGAAAAGATTAAAACTTGGGATGATTTTTGGATTCATTCGGATTGGGCATTGTATTGAGAAGCAGAGAAGGTTTGTTTCCGATTGGTGTGTGATTCATTCGGATTGGTTTCGGATTCACACTCATTCATTCGGACTGGTGTCGGATTCATTCTGTTTGAATTCAAGAAGTCCCACGGATTCAAAAGGATTGGGGGTACTGATTAAAAAATGAATTCGGTAAGGGTTTGGATTGGAAAAATGGATTGGGTATAGGTTCGGATTGAAGTTGGTGCTGGTACATGAATGGAGAAGGATTGATAATTGAGCCTTGGATCCATTCGGATTGAATTTGGGGTTGAGACATGGGTTGAGATTGGGATTTAATTTGGGGTTGAAACACAGATTAAGAAAGTTTGAAGAGGATTGAAAACTTGCTTGGGATTTTTTCGGATTAATTCGAATTGGTTCGAACTGGAAAAAAAAATTGAAAGATAATTACAAAATATTGGGTAATTGCAAAAGTTCGTGCCCGATTTCAAAATGTTACATAAAGCATCCCGCTTGGCGGCGCTTTTTGTTGTCAAATAGACATATTACATACCGTTGTAATTGCCTCAGTTGTGTCATTTGAGCCACAAGAACTGGGTTTTTCATTCATAGACTATCGTCGGAAATTGTCGGTACGGTCAGCGAAAGTGCTATTATATGTCACTGCTGACTTTGAAAGGTGATTACTCGTTCCAAAAAGGAGTAAAAAAACTTTTATAAAAAACTGTTAGAAAGCTTTTTAAATTACACGTCGAATGAGGCCTAATAGAGATATTACTTATGTTTTGAAGAGAGTATACCACGTGGGAAGTTAAAAAAAAATGCAAGAATTACTCGAATTTCGTACCTCGACTTCAACTTGCGGCATGACCTAGGAAACTTCTAGCAAAAATCTCAAATTTATACCACACAGTCTTTGAAATCTTATATGTAATTGAAGCCAGTAAAAATTGAAAAATCTGTATGGGTTCTCGAGATATGACTAAAAATGTCAATTTATTTAAGGTATTATTTTTCATATATGAGGGGCTGATAGCAAAAGCGGAGTAGAAAAGTCGTCGGAGCAAAAACGAGTTAAAAAGAAACAAGAATAACGAGGATTGTATTGTATATTATAACATAAAAGTGTAATACAATGATAGATTATGATATAATCTACCGTACTATTATATCGTATATTATAATATACGATACAATCTTCGTTATTTATTGTTTCTTTTTAACTAGTTTTTGCCCGCATCGTTCTTAACTCGTTTTTACTCCGACGATTTTTCTACTCCGCTTTTGCTATCAGCCCCTCATATAAAATTTGAAGTATAAAAAAGTTGTTTATTTATAAAATTTTGTTTTCGATCGAAATTTTTTTCTTCTCGCTTATTTTCTCAGCAAAAATATTCTGTACAAATTGACCTAATTCAATTTTTTAAAGATAAATTTTTTAACGGCTTTAATAATTAAAAATCAATTTTTTAAATCGAAAATCTTATAAACAAAAAAAGTATTTTAAAATAATTGATTTATTGTCAACAATTAAATTAGATTAAGTTGTACCTTATTATACTTTTTTAGAATATTGGATTGGATTAGAATAAAATAAAATACATTATCTAATATATAGAATCAAGTGGCTTAAAACGTATGATGCTTATGCAAATCCACAGTTTTTGACCAATCGGCACCAAATGGGGGGGGGGCACCGCGGCGCATGTACACTCCTGAGACACCCCTACATGTTTATACAGTAGTCTCAGATGGATGTCATATGGGGGGGGGGGGCACTGCGGCGCATGTACACTCCTGAGAAACTCTACATGTTTATACGGTAGTCTCAGAGGGTAGGGGGGATTTAGCGAAAAAAATTCCTATCTTATGTACAGGGTGTCCCAGATTCAAGTGTCCGGACTTATACCATTAAAAAAAATTAAAATGATACGCCTGTATAAAAATGAAAAAAATGAATCGAAAATTCCTTTTCCAAAAATCATTTGAAGTTTTAGTTTTTGAGTTATAAAATATTTAAGCTGGACCAATCAGGAGCGTGGTATAAACAGTTGTGCGTGCGTGAGCGGGAGTCCAACGTAGTGTAGTGACCGCTGTTCTCCCATCGCTAACCCCACCTCGGCGCTCGCTTCAATAACACTGCGTTGGATTCCCGCTTACTTACGCATGCCTGTTTATACCACCCTCCCGATTGGTCCAGCCTAAATATCTTATAACTCAAAAACTAAAACTTCAACTGATTTTGGGAACAGGAATTTTCGATTTATTTTTTTAATTTTTATACAGCTATATAAGTCCGGACACTTGAGCCTGGGACACCCTAACGCGACTGTCCAGAATATGTGACGCCAATAGGGCCGTGAGGCGGCCCCGCCGCGGCGGCTAAGCCACCGCGGCCAGCTGTAACGGCGGGCAAAGCCCGCGGGTGAAAGCTAGTTTAAGATAAATTTACTATATTTTACTTTAAAAAAAACTTTTTTGGCGGGGGGGGGGGGGGGTAGGCACGTGCAGGGGCTCAGCAAGACATTGGACTCTCTTAAAATTCGTGCCGTCAGGAAGCAAAATGTCGAGTCTTGCATATTTCTAGCTAAGATAGTACTTTAACCAAACGAACCGTGGGTACAGGAATACGATGTCAGTGTGGTGGCTCTTGCTTCTGATAAAATGGCTTGACGGGGAAGGGGTGACGAACGATAGAGCTTGCGAGAGGGGATAAAGCCCCGCAGTGCGGCGTGGTCGATAGAACCCCCACCCTAGGCTACTACTGTGAACCTCACCCCGTCTTCTCTTTCACTCCTGCACAACTATGAAAATCTCACTATAGACGCATTCTTATAAGTGCGAACTGCACTTTAAGGAGGCTGCTTTAAGGTGTAAAGCCAGTATCATACCCTTTACGTTTGTAAGCAAAAATTGTGGAAAAAGTAGTCTCTCAAAGTCGATTGGCCCCATAAATCAAGCGGAGTCTAGTTCAGCCACTTCAAAATTAAACACCTAATAATCTTGAAATAAATATTTCGCTACCAACATTTTTTAAATAATATCTTTTCCTGAACTCGAAGAGGGTTCTTAGATAATGTCAAATGAAAAGGACCCAGCTTGCCGACGTTATTTGAGAGGCGATTTTGAGTGTGTCAGTTGCTTTTTCTAAGTGGTGTAAAATAAACTCCACAGTTAGTTTACAATAGTCTGACAACAAGAGGTCGCGAGATGCTGGTCGCCGGTTTGACTGGGGCTCTTTACAGGGTTAAAGTATATCAAAATCTATTAGGTCCGTTTTTTTCGATCCAATGAGCCTTAATTTTCGAGATATCGGCGAGGTTTGATTATTTACGCTCGAGCGCTAGACTCGTCACTGTAGAGCCCGGACATCCGGACTTAGCTCTTACACAGTACAAGTGTCCAACACTAATTTTATGAAAAAAGAAAAGTCATGTAATTTCTACAGGGTTTTTTCACGTTGATTGTGAGTTTCAAAACAAAAATAATCTATCACGTCACGTTTTTGAACAAAAACGGGTTCAAAATGTGAAAACAAAAAAAAAACAGTCTCTTTTTTCTCTTCTTCGAAAAGTGTTGAAACACTAATGACAAGACGAAATATTTTAAGAGATAGCTCAAATGAAAGCTTAATCTACATGAACCATCCTAAAAAGAAATTAAGGACTACGGCGATTTAGTAAACAAGAAAAAGAATAATATAAATTTAATTACTATTTACTTTTTAAAAACATTTATATTAGGAAAGTAATTTTGGTTTAAAAAAATACTTGGCTGTAATTCAGGATATATGATTGGTTGGTGAAAAAAAACCCACTAAATATTTTTCGAAAATTCGAAAAAATGGCGGAGATGTGGGGATTTGAGTTTTTAGACAACTTTTTTTGAAAATAACATATGTTGGGTTCTAAATGACCGATTCAACTTTTCGACGTCTGAATTTACTTGTTTTAAGATACATTTCCAAATAGAAAAACAAATTTTAATTTGGTGAAAAAAATAAGAATGAAAAACGCGTTTCCCAAAAAATGCCTTTTTTAGTTTTCATTAAAGGAAGGTGGTCTTCAAGCCCTGACATTATTGGAGTGGGTTTGCCACTGGTTTTCGAGAAAAAAATTCAAATGTCAGGTCTTTTATAGTGCGGCGCGACCCAGTAGGGCAAATAAAAGTCTGTGGATAAATTAATTTTCAAACCACGATTATTTTCATCATATTTAAAATTTGTTTCAAATAAAAATTAATACAATTTTTCATACATCGTTTACATCCGATTTTTAAAAAAACGTTTTCAATACTTTTTCATTTCATAAACAAAATGATATTAACAAAAATTGTTGACTTTTAAAGAATAACGTTCGTTATAAAATATTCAGATTCATTCAAAAAGATCTAGAATCAATTACACAACTATTAAGAAATATTTTGCAGTAGAACTGTAGGCGTTAAAAAAATTATTGAATTTGCTTTAAACAAATAAGTGGATGAAAATAAATTCGTGGCGATTAGCAATGTTTGGTCATTTAATTTCAACTAAATTTTCACAATGTATAGACAAAAGGAGTTTGTGAGTTATATTAATGAAAATTAATAAATATCAACTGATTATTTGCCTTGATACTGATGATTATTATTCGGCTGCAAACGTTAGTTGCTTTAATAATCATTATAATATTAACGACAGCAAATTTTTGGTAAATAATGACATATAATGACATTATTATCGATTGATAAACGTAATGGCAATAAGTCATTGTCAGTTGATTCCATCATCTAAAATGGTTCTTTAATGTATAATTTAAGATAATACGACATAAAACTTTATTTATAAATTTGTTGATAAAATTTTCCATTGTTAGTTATTGCCCAAGAGTTCTAACAGCGGTTGAAAAAATTAGCTCTATATCTTGAAATGGTATTTATTTCCTCACAAATACTTGAAACGGATAATTGTTTATAAAATTTGTTTACCATATAACAAATTATTTATTAATTTTCATCAATCCAACTCACAAACCCCTTTTGACTACACATTGTGAAATATTAGTTGAAATTAAGTGACCAAACATTGCTAATCCCCACGAAATTATTTTCATCCACTTATTTGTTTATAAAAAATGCAATCAGTGTTTAAACTTCTACAATTCTACTAAAAAACATTCCTTAATAGTTATTTCATTGATTCTAGATCTTTCTAAATGAATCTGAATATTTTATAACGAACGTTTTTCTCCAAAGTTAAAAATTCTTGTTGCTATTTTGTTTATGAAATAAAAAAGTATTAAAAACCTTGTTTTAAAAATTGGATGCAAAGGATGTATGCAAAATTTTATTAATTTTCATGCATGAAAAATTTTTAAATATGGTGAAAATAATTGTGGTTTGAAAATTAATTTATCCACAGACACTTTTATTCACCCTACTGAGCCGCGCCGCGTCATAGAAGACCTGACTTTTAATTTTTTTTCTCGAAAACAAGTGGCAAACACACTTCAATAATTTGAGAGCTTGTAGATTACACTTATACCTTCCTTTGACGAAAAAATAAAGTAAAATAAAAATATAGCATTTTTTGGAAAACGCGTTTTTCATTTTTATTTTTTTCACTAAATTTTCAAGAGACAAATGTTTTTCTTCAATTTTTACAGTCTCATTCTAATGAGAAGGTATTGGTTTTATGTAAAATTTGACATAGTCGGTTTTCATCAAATCTCCACGTTTTGAGACCTCCTGAGTCAGAAAAAACGATTTTTACCAAGGTGTCTGTCTGTCTGTCTGTAGCCACGATAACTTTCGAAAAAATGATCAGATTTTATTAAGCTTTGGCACACTTTTTTATGGCCTAAAAAGAAAGAACAAGTTCGTTAACCAGCTATTTCGGATAAAAATTCAAAAAGTGAGTACATTTTGAAAATTTTTGAGACCACTTTTTTTGAAGATTTGAAAATTCTATGTACGGTTATTAGTAGTACGCAAAATGACGAACAAAATATCCTAATGACTTTTCGTGATAAAAAAAAATTACTGGAGTTATAGCATTTTCAAAATTCCAAAAAACAAACGAAAATGAACATTTTAGGCCGAAAAACGCACGATATGAAAAAAGTCAGGAGGAGAAAAACGTTGATTTTTGAACACCCTATAATATTTTCATAACAGTTTTTTGAATTTTTTGAAAAATAAAAAATTCAAATTTTGATCGGACAAAAAAATAATGAAAAATCAAAAATTCCATTTTGCTGTCAAACTATGCAAGATACGAGAAAAGATCATTGTACCAAAATTGTGCACCTAAAAAATATCTACAAATTTCTAATGACTCACTTTTTGATATGACGCGTAGTTTTTGTTTTATTCGTAAAAAACAGCATTGAAAATAGAAAAATCAAATTTGTAGACGAATAACACGAGCTACGAAAAAAATGACATAAACAAAATTTGTTCATCCAAGGAGGAGGTACAAATTTGTTGTGAATCATGTTTCGATAGGATGCGTAGTTTTTGTTTTATTCGTGAAAATAACATTGACAGTAAAAAAAATCAAATTTTTGAAAAAACAATGCAAGATACGAAAACAGATAAATGAACAAAAATTGTGCATTAAAAAAAGGTTTACAAACTTGTAATAAATTTTTGTTGTAAGAATATATTCAAAATGAAAAAAATTAACTGTTTTGAAAAACGGCACAAGCTAAAATAAAATTTTAACTAATTAAATTTGTCGCCTAAATTATATAATTATTTTTCATTTGAAATCAAATACAAATTTAGTAATTTGTATATCAAGAACATATAACACGAAGCACAAAGTGCGCGCTCAGTGTATTTACCAAATCGCGCGCCGTAAGTGCGCTCAAACTTTTTTATTTCTATCATACGGTGCACAGAACCGAGCCTGGAACGCAAGGTTCAAATGATTTTCAAATCAAATATCGAGCGCGAAGCGCGAGTGTCTGGATGAGAATGTGTTCCTTAAGGTCGATAGAACCTTGAGTAAATAAAGTTCCTTTTCAGTCTAAAATTAAAACAAACTTAACAATCATTTAATATGTAGAGGTTTTGATAATTTCATAAGATTTGCAAACAAACTTTTTCTTTTCATCGAAGTTGAACACGAAGTTCAGAAATCTAGAGGAGCCGAGCGTAAAGTGCGATGTAAATACGCCCGAGCGCGTAGCGCGAGGTGAATATATAATCGAGCGCGAAGCGCGAGATAAATATATGATCGAGCGCGAAGCGCGAGATACAACAGTCGCGCGCCCTAGGCGCGCTCAAACTTGCGAGCGAAGCGAGCCGCGCGCGAAGCGCGCGATGAGAATGTGCCCGCTAAGCGGGCAGATTTTTTTATTTTGAAATGTATCTCATAACAAGTAAATTGAGACATCAAAAAGTTACATCGGTCAATGAGAACCCAAGATACATTTTCAAAAATACGCCATTTTTTCGAATTTTGGAATATATTTGGTGGGATTTTTGTCACTACTAAGCAATCATATATCCTGAATTACAGCCAAATCCCATTCCGACTCGAAAATTCCCGTGATCAGTTGACGTGGACTCCATCATATTATAAAATATTTGCAAATAATTTTCAAAGAAATGTAAAAATTGAAGTTTATATATTTTTTCATAAAAATAAATGTTGGCGTATGAGGAAGAATATTGGAATGCGTGAGAATGTAAAGCAAAAGTTAATCTCTTTTGATTCTAAGAATTTATAGCGTGAATGCTTAGTATTAGAGTGCTGGAACGACGAGTGCCATGATCTGGAGTATAGGGCTGGAGATTTTAAAACAGGACATAAATGTGAAATTTTTATGAACTAAGTTTAGACCTTAGAAGTCAGTCGATTTGATTCACTCTTATGAGTAAGACGTGCCTTTATTCTGCATTTGAATAAACTGTTCGAGTTTAAAAATGATAAAAGTTGAAGTTTTTACTCATAGAAATTAAGCGATTTCTCATAGGATATGGGCCCAGGGATTCGCGATATTCTGTTGAGCGTAAATAAAAACCTGAAATGATGAACGGATAGAACGGAACATCAAACCCTTTGATGGAGAAAAATACAGTGTTTGGCAGTTTGTAATACGTGCTTTAGTAACTGAATTACACGTAGTTCAAGTTTTAGATAGTGAACATTCCGGTTAATGTAACTGATGAGTAGAATGAAGCTGAGATATATACCATTAAGCCATTTCCCTTTCAGGGTAGGCGTGACACTACCCGATTCGGGTAATGTTTCTAGGTGGATAGTTTTCTTGTTATAAATAACTACAAGTGTGGGCTCACCACACCCATGATATGCCAACAGCACGCAGTATTCTCGAATGGTCACCCATCCAAGTACTAACCGCGCCCAACGCTGCTTAACTTCAGTGATCTGACGAGAACTGGTTTTTTCAGCGTGGCATGGCCGTTGGCATATATGAGAGCATAGCCAAAAGTGTAAGTGTTGAGTACTTATCCGACTCTTTGCTTGGTTTTGCTAAGGCAGAGTGTACTGCAAAAGAAATGCTACGTAATTGGGACGTTATTTATTAATGCAAAAGCCTTGCCACTTAATTGGCTTTCATAAAGAAGTTACTTAGATTAAAATTAACTGGTGATACACCATTGATAAAACATTTCACAGCTTTCGACGATTTGATTACTACATTGACAGTAGCAGGTGCTAAATGATATAAAACTGATTCTTCTGACTCTTCCAGCAACATATGACGATGTTATAACTGCTAACGAGGCATTATCAGAAGATGATGTGACCCTGGCTTTCGTGAAGACAAGACTTCTTGATCACGAAGTTAAATTTCAAGAACGAAACTTCAGATTCAAGAAGAAATCATTTGATGTCAAATGTCATGACTGTGGTAGAAAAGATCACATAAAGAAAAATATTTATCACTACAAAGTATTCCAATTGGAAACGTTTGTCCCGATTTGTGCAGTTGAAAATGTCGCGGTCCGTTGGCCAGTGTTTTTGTTGACGTACGAAGTGAAAAATGTAAAATTTCCTGGAAATAGTAGAAGTTGCTAACTAAAAATCAATATAATAGAATCAAAAAGCGACTCAAATATAATATATACTCAAAAGTAATATTTCTCAAGTGTAAAATCTATTTTCTCAGTCATGTCCCATTCTTTTCTCGAGTGACGACCTTTCAGTGTCACGAAATACAAGCAACTTTCCGAAATTTGAGGTTACTAATTTGTCGTGCCACTGACCTGAAATTTAGGATATTTTATTTTATTTCGTGAAACTAAAAGATCGTCAATCGACAAAAGAATGAAATGTGACTGACAAAATACATTCTACACTTCAGAAATATTACTGTTTGTACATTTATGACTTTTACGTTTAGAATATTTTCTCGAAAAAGTTTGCATTCCCATGACGTCATCCTCAAATACTCGATTTAAACCAACGAGGGCGCTCTTCGGACCTTTTTTTCATTGGTCAGCCACTGACGCGACGCGGAGGAGAGTGTACAGGGACCGTGGTGGGAGTTGACGGAACTGCGTAATTTGAAATAGCCGTGTACATATTTTTCCGATTTACAAACAACATTTTTTCCAAGAAGTTATGCGTATTTGAATGTTATGCTTTGTTTTCCAAAAAACCCGATTTTTTTTTCTTTAACCCTCTATTTTGGATGTAAAAATAATTTAAAAAAAATCAGAAACATGACAGTTGTAAAATTTTTGATATTCCATAATTGAAACAAATTTGCTGTCAGAAATTGCAGGAGTTCTGATTAGAGTTTTGCCCCAACCCCCTCCCAGAAGACTTCCGTTAAGAACTCTTGTAGCACTTTTTGATCAATTAAAAATACGAAAAGCTACACAAATTCGAAAAGACACAAAATTTTGGAATTTGAAAAGGTGTTTTGATCAGAATTTTTTCGAGCTTGCTTAAATTTGCTTAAAAAATTGTAATATTAAATTCAATAACGATGTTTCTTTCATTATTTTAAAAGTAATTTTATAATACTGGATTTAAACTTATTTAAATAAAACTTCTTTTTATCATTTTCACTAATCTCAGGAAAGTATACTTTATCGAAGTCATTAATATTTTTAATATGCCCTGCATTTTAAGGACCAATGAAAATAGTAAAAACATTTGTTTTAATTTATTATTCATCAATTTCATGGACTTTAACAACAAATTGAAAAATATATTAATTTTCTTTTCATTATTAGTAATTTCTTTCATTATTTGATAGTGATAATACAAGTATTGTATTATCACTATACAGGGTGTCCCAGACTTAAGTGTCCGGACTTATATGGTTGTGTACAAATATAAAAAATAAATAGAAAATTCGTTTTCCAAAAATCAGTTGAAGTTTTAGGTTTTGAGCTATAAAATATTTAAGCTGGACCAATCAGGAGCGTGGTATAAACAGTTGTGCGTGCGTGAGCGGGAGTCCAACGTAGTGTTGTGACCGCTGCTCTCCCGTCGCTAACCCCACCTCGGCGCTATTCAATGACACTGCGTCGGATGACTGCTCACGTACGCACGTCTGTTTATACCTCGCTCCTGATTGGTCCAGCCTAAATATTTCATAACTCAAAAACTAAAACTTCAACTGATTTTTGGAAAAGGAATTGATTTTTTTTAAATTTTTACACAAGGGATAAAAAACATTATTTATTATTACATCGCATAATTGTTGTGTACTTAATGCTATTTTTTAAAATTTTCCGATTTTATAATAAATTTTGTTAATTGCAATTTAAGATGGTTGATGCGAAATATCACTTATTTGACCAAATACCTGATATTTTCACGATATATAGAGGACAGATAATTATGCAACGAACTAATTATTAATTGAAAACAGTACCTTTTGGACCTGTCCCCTGGAAAACGAATGAAATTGCAATACTTTTAATTGCTGCAACAAAATGGATTTTACCAGTTAGCTTAAAGACTAAAGTGTTTTACTACCGAAATTTCAATTTTTCTTGATTTAAGTGTCACATATATAACTTTCCAAAGAATAATGTTTCTGTTCAGGCAAGAAACATGTGAGGTGAGGATTTGACAACACAATAATTTGCTTTTCTGATCAAGGTGTGTCTGTCAGATCCACGTGCGCGCACACGAACAGCTTACAGCACATATGAGCATGGAGAGTGCGGTGTTGCTGCGTTCATTGCTTAACTTGCGTTTAGCGTTCATTGATGTATATGCATACAAGGTGGTTCTTTGCGTAGAGATCAAGAGGGTACAAACATAATCAAAAGTTACGATGGTATGGAATGGTCAGCAGAAACATAATGGCGTTTTAGATCTGGTTGAGTTGAAATTTTTGGATGAATATTTCGCGCGCGTGAACTACCTTAACCATTCACAGATGGATAATAATTGAAATGGTTATTTAAGTATACTATGTAATACTTTTAAGGGGAATAGGAGCAGAATTTCTTTTAAAAAATCGATACTTAATACTTGAATAGCTCCGTACTAAAAAAAATATACCTGAAAAAATCTAAAGATACTTGGAGAAAATCTGGAATTTTCAGGGAATTTCCTTCAGAATTTGAGTAGACACCCTGAAAAGTTAATAAATAAGATTATAGGCTCTAATTAATTTAAACTTAATATCTTACTAAAGTAAGTATAAATTTCTATCTTGAATATTTAAAAAATATATTATTATTATACTAAATACTAAGGTTTACGTTTATTTTGTGTTTCAGGTACGAATGACTCATACAATTGGTTATTTTCTATTTTATAATAGAATTTGATGATCATATTGGTATGTAAAAGATGGTGGAATTCATATTGCATTGCAACAAGAGGTGGCCGAGTTTCTCGGCTTTGCTATTTGAAATGGTAAACAGGTGTGCCAAGTTAAAAAACAGATTTAGCTATGCGACATTGCAAGGTATACTCTTTTCTATTAACTGATTAACGGAGGAATGTATCAACTTAACTATTTAAAATAGTAAGGATATAAGTTCAGATGAGAAGTGGATTTGATTGTGTGACATTTTGAGATACACTTGTTTGAAGTGCAGAAAATACCTCGTGAGAGTGTTAACATTAAAATTTCGGATAGTAATCGTGCAATCTCAAATGACATACAGGGCCTTGTAAAACAAAACAAAAATCCGATTTATAAATTGCTTATCAGCAAATCAGTTTCCTCAATAAATTCAAAAATTAAATCTCAAGTAGTACAGTGTCGCTAGTTTCGTGGCGTAGTTGTGCCACTACTTAGGCTTACGATGAGTATCTTTCACAATGTGAAATTGTCGAAAATACTTTTATACTAATGTTTTATCTTTTCATAGAATATTATTTGAAATAATTATGGATAAATTTCTGAAAAGGGAGTCATTCGAATAATTTAAAGTTCACTATACCGATGTCAAAACCCAAAAAAAGCTTGTTTTTAAAATGGCTTTTCTCTTCTATTTTGTATATCGTGAACCCTTCGAAGCATACATTTTTCCTTACATACGAATTGGTAGAAACTTTATCCACGGGAAGTGTTTGGGGCCGCCGATTACGAATTTAGAGTCAAATTTTTGCAATTTTAAGAATTTAAAATAGGGGATCCAATATGGCGGACAAACAATGTAAAAATAAGTACCGTGGCTTCAAAATGGATTCTCGGTGGTTTTTTGGGTCGCTGATTACGAATCTGAAGTCAAAACCTTAAGATTCAAAATGGCGGATTCAATATGGCAGCCAGAAAATGTAAAAAATGGCCTCGTGGCTGCAAAATGGGTCCTCAGGAGGTTTTTAGGTCACTGATTACGAATCTGAAGTCAAAATTAAAAAATTCGAAATGGCATATATGGAGGAAGTACAAAAATGCCGAGAGCCCAGCTCGCGGTTAATACATCATCGAGCGTGAAGCGCAAGATAAATATATTGTCATAATGGATCCATCGTTTTGAGTTTTTGAATTTTGATTTCAGATACGTAATCAGCCACATAAAAAACCCTTGAGGAGCCATTTTAAAGCTGCGGTACCAATTTTTTAATTTTTCGTCCACCATATTGGATCCGTTATTTCAAATTTCACAATTTTGACTTTAGATTCAGAAACGAAACTACGGGAATTATTTTTTAATTTTTTGTCCGCCAAATAGGGTCCGCCATTTAAAATGTCTTAAGTTCCAAAAATTTGACACGAAATTCGTTATCAGCGACCCAAAAAAACCCGTGAGGACCAATTTCGAAGCCACGATACCAATTTTTAAATTTTTAGGCCGCCATGTTGGATCAGCGACCCAAACAACTCACGGAAACCCTTTTTGAAGCCACGAGACTTATTTTTTAATTTTTTGTCCCCACATTGGTTCCGTCATTTTGAATTTCGGAATTTTTACCTCAAATTCGTAATCAGCTACCCAGAAACCCCCTTAGACGTTTTTTCCAGCTAGTTTACTATTGTTGATTAGTTACAATTAAACTCAGTGTGTAAAACGGTTTTTTTCGCATTGTTTACTTATAAAATCCATTTCGTTAAGAAACAAATGTTTTCAAGATTTCTTAATGTCAAATGAAGTACCAAAATACTTTAAACGTGCTTTTTGTTCTTGTAAATTGTTAAAAACTATGTGAAATATATTTAAAAACGAGGTCAAAGTGGTGCCATACATGTATGACACCATGCTGCAAAGGGTTAATCGGAACAAAAAATATTTCAAATAAAAGCTGTAGATCATAAGAAAATACATCTTTTATGTTGAATACGTTTTTTCTCTTGAACCATTATTTTACGAGAAAACTGAGATTTTGCGTACTATACGTCCATCTCTTTCGCTCTTCTATCAACGTCGCCCGCCTCTCTTCTCCACTCGAAGTGAGCCGACCGACATCAAAGTTGAGTCAGTGCGAGAGCGAATGCGAAGAGTGTGGTGACTGTTGACGTACCTATCACGTGTTTAGACGTATTTAAACGTGTTTGAAGTCTGCTCTGTAAAAAATTGTTTTTATTGTTATTTTTTGTTTAAACCCTAATAGCACGGAACTTTCCTGGAACGTGCAAAACTTGGAAACGTTCCACTGGGATGTTCCAAACAGAAATTACCGTTATTGTTATTATTATCAATAAATATCGCGTAAACCGTAAGTATACCATTAAGCCATTTCCCTTTCGGGGTAGGCGTGACACTACCCGATTCGGGTAGTGTTTCTAGGTTGATAACTTGTAGTAAATAACTACAAGTGTGGGCTCACCACACCCACGATGTGCCAACAGCACTCAGTTTTCTCGAATGGTCACCCATCCAAGTGCTAACCGCGCCCAACGCTGCTTAACTTCAGTGATCTGACGAGAACTGGTTTTTTCAGCGTGGTATGGCTATGGTAAGTGATAGGTAAAAATCGATGTCAGTTTTTAATATGGGTATCATATTATAGTGTAGTTTTGTGGTGCTCAGAACTTAAAAATGACATCCATTTTTACCTATCTTTTAACGGTTTGCGAGAAAATTGTTGTTAAAAATAACAATAACGGAAGGTTCCCCTCAGGTCCCAGTGGAACGTTTCACTTGACATTGGAAAGGGGAAGGGGTGTGACTTGAATTATTTCTGTGACCAGTCACAGGGGTGCCTTCTCGCCCGCCGGCCTCCGGAGAACCGGGAGAATGCCGGGACTCTCATTGCTAAATAAACTTTTTCCGAAAATTGCAGGCTCATTTTAACAATACATACAAGTGGGCATCCACATGAAAAGGGCCCTTGTGGCGTGTTCTAGTTCAGTAGATATTCGCGTTTTTCTAACTCAGGGTCAAAATGATTATTTTCGGGTTTATGTGGGGGATGGTACTAGGACCTATTATACAGGGTGTCCCAGACTCAGGTGTCCGGACTCCTCCAAGATCCTGCAGTTACTGTCGACCATCCGCCCAAACCAGAGCAGGTCGAAGCATTTTGGGGAGAAGTCTACGAAGTCCAGCACCCACTGAAATAAGACTCAGAGAATATAAATAGCTTCAAGGAGCTGTGCAAAGCACTCATAACACGTGAGGAGGAATGCCCACCCATTACTACCGATGAAGTGAAAAAAGTATTAAGAGGCATGCAGTTGTTGGTGGAAGGGCGTACAGTGCTCCTGCCAAAGATGGGCAACTTAGCTGACCCTAAGAATTACAGGACAATCGAACCTCTCTGGCGAGAGATGTACGAACAACGCGGCTCAAAGAAAGGCGCAGCAGGATGTCGGGAGAACGTGCTCATCGATAGATGTGTCTGCAAAGACGCAGCATTCTACCAGCGATACGTGTCGATGGCCTGCATTGATAACCGGGAAGCTTTCGATTTAACCTCCCATAGACTTATCATCTGTCTGTTGGAAAGCTTAAAGGTTCATCCGCACATCGTGAGGTGCATCGAGAGATTGATGCCACTTTGGAAAACCAGATTTACTATCTCATCTGGAAAGCATCCAGTGACAATTAACTACGTCACCTTATAGAGAGGTGTCTTTCAGGGCGACACCATTAGCCCTCTCCTCTTTTTCTTCACAATATTACCACTATCTCTTGCAGTTCGCCATGTTGAAGGTTACGTCTGCGATAAACGTGGAAATCGAAACCATAAGGTCACTCATGTATTTTAAATGGATGATCCTAAGATCTATGCTTAAAATGAAGAGCAGCTAAATCTAGCTCCAGAGATTGTCGAGAAATACACTCAGGAGATTGAAATGGAGTTTGGGTTAGAAAAATGTGACAAGGTTTATTTGAAGCGCGGAAAACTTAATGCCATCCCTAAAGACCCTGAGCTCGTCGACAGAAGCACTATACGACACCTTGGTTCTGGGGAGACCTATACATACCTAGGCGTGCTACAGAGTCGCATTCAGGACGTAACATTTATAAAGGATACGCTCCCAAGCAGATACAAATGTCTTATTCGACGGATTTAGTCTTCCGAACTGTCGGCGAGGAACAAAGAATCTGCAACGAACATGCTTGCCGTCCTCATAATACTCTATTAATTTGGAGTAGTTCCGTGGACGAAGGATGAACTCATATCCCTAGATATCGGGTCACGAAAGGTTATGCACATGAACAAAAGCATGCACCTTACGCCTTCTATTCCGCGACTTCACATCTCACGCCGTCAAGGTGGTCGCGGAATATTGAATCTTGAATGTCTTCACAACAGGATTATTGTGGGTACAGCACATATAGTCGCAAATGGACGAGATCCTCTTCTCAAAATTGTCACGAAGCACGAAGAAGTGGGCAAAGGAGCGTTTCTGCACAAAGCAGCCGAGGAGGCTGCTGAAAAACTTGGCCTTGACTTCAATATCAGGGGTGAGCAAAATGTATCAAATCTTATCCATCTCGATTAATCACCCCTGAAGGCCTGGATTAAGAAAGCACAGAAGGAAAGTTCCGCGAACAGCTCGTCGACAATAGGATGCACGGTATCTTCCACAGAAATTGTGAAAGATGAATCGATGTCGTGTGAGTTAACGTTTGCTCTCCTTAAATCACCCGCATTGAAGTCAAGCACGGAGGGTTTCGTTTTGGCGTGTCAAGACGGTGTCATTTCCACTTTAGTATACCGTCGCCACATTTTGATCCAAGACATTCCCAATGATAGCTGCTGAGCGTGTCATGCACACTCTAAGCATCTGGGACACATACTATCTAGTTGTCCAACTCATGCGGGAACGACGTACATCCAAAGGCACAATGTGGCACTAAGAGTGCTTTAGTACCATCTCTGTCACTTTTACAGCATTAGCCCCCATATGTACCACTCCGGCAAACGCCCCTAGGGAAATAGAGTCAATTGTCGAAAATGAGAAGTGCCGCATATACTGGAACTTCATATTCTCGACAATTGCGCACTCGAAATCTGAGATAGTTCTCCTTGACTTCGAGAAACGAACCATGTTCGTTATCGAATTTTCGACATCAGCCTGAATGGAAAACGTTCCATTTTATTTTATTTTAGCATCTTTACAACACAATTACATTTTTTTTCTTGTGCAAGATTATAGCCAAGTACAATAGTCATAAAGTTTGAAAAACTGAGTTTCTCTAAATTAATGTTCTGTCTTTGATAAAATGGGTATGGTTTCCATATGGGTAATTGTACAATTTTAGGCAAATTTTAGCAGCTACAGTGGCAATCACATTATTTTTAGGAATAAAATTTTTCATAACGGAAATTGATCTGATCACATCTAAAAATTTGAAATCCAAGAGGGGCAGTTTTGAAAATAAGAAATAATAATGAAATTCGTACATGAAATACGGAAAGTGGATTTAAGGTTAGGAGTTTGATGAAAGAGAGCGCGAGCTTTTAAAAAGTTCAAAAGCAAATACTGTAACGCATGCCATTTAGGAAAAACGAAATATTTAACTGTTGTAGATAATTTTTTCGAATATAAGTAAGGTGACGTAATAAATTAAAAGTCTAATTGTTACTATTATTTTGTATTACAATAAATACGTTTTAAATTGCACAAATGGAAACAACGTGACTGTAGTACAATTAAAGATTCAACATTCACTAAAACTATTTACATGATTTATTATGCAGTCTTTCAAATGTATTAATATCTATTTATTACATCGTGTCACATACTAACTAAGAAACTGAGTAATAAATTATGCTTCTATTTTTATCAAAATTGAAAATATGAACTCATGAAAATTCAACAGGTGTAAGGCAAACTACATCAAATTACTTATTTTTAAAATTTTTATATGTATTAGAATCTCAGGACCTTTTACCTGTAGTAAGAAATTTACCTACCTGTGCTGTAATATAATTTGCAACACATCTCTTCCTTTCTAATTGACTTATTTAGCGCACTTCTTGAGATCTGAATATTTATAAATAGAGGTTAGGAAACAGTAAACAAACCGGCCCACCTGATCCACGCTCACACGGATATAAAAGCAGCCACGCGCTCTTCTATTGTACCCTACGGGAATGATGTGAGAAAAATGATGAAGTTTAGCCTTTTTTAATATTTATAAAAAAATACCAGATTTTAATCATGAAAAGTCACCTAGTTATGAAAGAAAACACCGCTGAGCAAGTAACGGAATGGTTTTTATCATTTTTTTTCACTCCGAAACTGTTTTTTAACGCATGTACGGGAATGACGTTTTTGTTGTCAAAATTCACTTTTTAGTTTTAATATCGGATTCGCAAAAAAAGAGTTAATATTTTAAGCTCAATTTTATAGAATCTTGTATGAAACGATACGCTTAATATTTCTGTATTCATTACTTAACTGTAACTACAATATTTTACTAGAAAAAGACGTACGGCAATGACGTTTGAAATGACAAAAATCGAGGGACAGACTTAAAGGTTTTTATAATATTATTTGTTTGACTTGAAAAATGTACAAAAATCAAATTTATGTTCATCGAAAGTTTACAAACTTGAGACATTAAGCGCTTTTTAGGTTACTGTCTAAAAAAAAGGAGAATATCAGTTTATCCTTGTGCAAAGTGAGTTTGGCACGCCGTATGGTAATGACGTTTGGGGTGTTCTTATATTAAACTAAAGCAAATAGGAACAGAAATGAAAAAAAAGAACTGACCATTTTGTAGAGGATGATGATAAGTATTTATTAAATTAAAGAAAAAATCAGTACGAGTTTCTAAGTTAATGTTATATTACTGGGCCTTTAAGTTTGTCTTCAATTTGACAATTACCTATAAGCTATTAAGTCTTCATCACATATATAATAATAAACAAAATCGTGGATTTTGAATTTCGATTAATTTTTTTTTTGCTCTAAAATTCTTGGATGTAAAAGAAAGTAAAGCAAAAGGAAAGGTGTCTTTTCTAGATTTACAATTTCTGTATAGCTCATTTTTCAATGATATTAGAAACTCAGATGCACATTGAGAAACCCGATTTTTCACCTTCACGTTAGTGTAACTTCTTTGAGGATTATCCGATTGGACTTTTATTGGAGTGTTTTGGAAAGCTATTTTCATCTACTTTGAGACTATCATAACAATTTTTCTTTTCATTATTAATTTTTATTTATTTTCATTTTTTTAATCAAAATTAAAATTGATTTTTTGAAAAAAACCTTCTTAAAAAAAAAATTTCTTTTTTAAAAAATAGAGTTTTTTACACTCTTCAAAGTCACGTAGAAGAAAAAGTGGGCTGGAAATAAATTCTTAGTCAACTTGAGATTTTTACGCTAAATGGTACCACGTTATGATTGGATAATACACATACACTGTTCGCAAAATCTGTACTAGATTTAGTATACATGTAATGGAAGCAAGAATGCACAACATGAAATAAAATGTAGTATATCAGCGTACAGTAAATTTAGTATATTTATACTGAATTTAGTACACGCGTATACTAAATTTCATGTACATGTATACTAAATTCAGTATGAATATACTAAACTCACTGTACGCTCGTATACTAAATTTAATGTCGTGTTGTGCATTCTTGCTTCCATTACATGCATAATAAATTTAGTACAGATCTTTCTAACAGTGTGCATACAAAAAATTATCTCAAGTAGTGAAATGTAAGTTTAGAGACAAGTTAGACCTAATAGTATTCGTATATTTTAAAGCAGAAATTTTTTTTTCAAAGTAGGTTTTTTCTCAAAAAATCAATTTTAATTTTGATTTGAAAAAAAATTCATAATGAAAAAAAAATTGTTATGATAGTCTTGAAGTAGATGAAAAGAGCTTCCCAAAACACTCTAATACAAGTCCAATCAGATAATCCTAAAAGAAGTTACACTAAAACATGAAACTGAAAAATCACCTGAAAAAGTGAAAACTTCAGGCCCCTGTGAATTGACAACCGGTTGATAAAAGGACCTATGGTTTTGTGAATTAATATAGGTCTACTACCCCATATACTAATTCACTCGTAGGTGCTACTTTTGGACTTTTAAACACTGGTACGTCCATAACCGGTGGCAGTTGATGAAGATCACCTACAGCTACTACCGATACTCCACCAAAAGGTTCATTAATTCTCTTGATCTGTGGGAGTCTCGTATATCTACGCGACTAAACGTTCTCGCACCAATCATTGATATTCCATCAATAGTAAGTACTTTCAAGTGAAATAGTTCTACACTCTAAAAACAGACTATTGACTGTCAAACGATTCCTTTCACTATTAAAGGATTTTCCATTCAAAATTGGCATGAGAGGAAATCCTTTCCCAGTTAAAGGATTGTCGTTTCAAATCCTATCCTTTAACTGTGAAAGGATTTCCTTTGATCTTGAAGTGAAATCTATTGTCCGACAAAAGAAAGAATAATTTGAACGTTAAAAGAAAATGTATTGCATGATATGACGTGCAACAAATGTACAAAAGCCGAACTTTGGTGAATGTAAATATAAAAATCGATATAAAATCGACGCTTTACAAAATCATTTCATAAAGAACGTCTTACGAACGTTTGATTGTCAAAAGCAACAAAGAAAAATTTATACTTTGATTGTCAAAAGCGTAAAAATCAATGAAAAGTGAGGTTATGCGGATCAAAAATTGTTCTTTCAGTACACGTACCTTCCAAAGTTCTTGCGTCACAATCTGGGATTCCTAATTTTTTGAAGTAATCTATTTTCGACATCATTTCGCTCGTTTTTCCACTCACTTTATCAATTCATAAATAAATCGTGCAGTGAAAAAATTCGCTCATGCGCAGGCGAACTTTCTCCGCTAGCCAACAAATGAAATCCTTTAATAGTTAAAGGAATTCTTTTCAAAGTCAAAAGAAATCGTTTATCAGTAAAACTACTTTCGTTTTGCATTTAACGGATAAGTCTTTGAACAGTGAAACGATTCTATTGACGGACAAAAGAAATCTGACTGACGGCAGGACTTCTAAAAATATTTGTTGCATTTTTTCTGATCACTTAATAATATTTGAAAAATCGGTTTTTTATAGTAAAACTTTTTTTATTAACCTAATTCAAAGTTGATGCAATAATATAAAAGATTCCTTGATTTGAGACGAATCGATTGACCTATAATATTAATATATTTTATTAAGCGTGGGGAAGTTATGGTAATTTATATATTTTGAAAATCGGTTTTTTATAGTAAAACTTTTTTCATTATCATAATTCAAAGTTGATGCAAGAACAGAAAAGATGTGTTGATTCGAGTCGAATCGATTAACCTGTAATATTAATACATTTTATGACATCTTGAAAGAATGAAAGATGAACGACTGACCAAACAAGTGTATAAAGGTAAAGTAAATGGCAGAATGCCCAGAGGTAGACCGCCGAAAGAATGGTTAGAATCTGTAAATGAGACATTAATCCGTAGAGACATAAGAAGCCATAGAAACACAAGAGCTTGCATGAAAAAATGCATGGACGTGAAGGAAGCTAGAGTAGTATGCCAGGACAGAAAAGTGTGGCGACAAATAGTTTGTAAACAGAGTGACAGTAGAATGAATGACGCCTGAAACAAAGATCTTGGATACTAATGGGCCCAAGTGGAGAACCATACATAACAATTTTGTGAGGCTCTTCACTTGGGGTGATCGCTAGAGAGATTGATCAGCAACCTGGGTCGGAGCAGTGTTGCGGAATAAACGTGTCATTTAAATAAATAACACGAGAATTCCAGATCAATCTAAAATATCTATACCTAACACTTATATACCTATCTACCTCATACCTATATACCTACCTACCTTATACCTATATACCCATATACACACTACTATTTTCCAACCGAGCAAGTCACGCCTACCCCGAAAGGGAAATGGCTTAATGGTATAATAATAATAATAATAATAATAATAATAATAGACTTTTTCTTAGAGTGTACCCTTATGGTGTTTGTAATTTCTGCACCTAAATGGGGCATTTGACGACTATTTTGAGAAACTAGCATTTTAAAAGCTGTATGCAGAGTTATTCCACCTATCAAAAAAACTGCTTTACCTGATGATGTACACAATAAAACATGCATTGCTTCATATTTTTTTCTTGGCACATTTGCTAAATAATAACTTACTGTTTCATAAATAGCATTGATGACTGTGCTTCTACCAACACCAGCAGAACCGCTTAAAAAAAATGCAAAATGGTCCTATATTTGTTTTCGCGCAGCGCATTATATGCATCAATATTTATCACTTTTATATTTAATTTTTCCATTGCTTTATTTATATATTTCTTGCTCTGGTAATTTTGTGGGAACAGTATATGGGTGATTCTCCACATACAGGGCACTTTTGTGTCTCGGACCTCTAGTAACTAAACTAATTAGTGTTTCTTTATAAAACTTGGCTAACTTCTTCATTTTAGCACGATACAATACCTCCGTAAGGAAAAATCATGTTACATTATCGTATCTCTTAGCAAAATGCTCCCAAATACTCGAAAAACGCCTTTTTGGGATGTCTCCACGTACGCGGCGCCAAGTTTAGAGACATTTATTTAATAGATAGTGAATTATCTTTGAACTTATAATTGATAGTTTGAAAGTTTGACTCGAAAACTATAAAATTCATAAGAAATATTTAAATTTATCTGATATATTAGTAGAGAAAAATTTAATTATACACGTGTCTCCCTAAATGTTTTCGATGGTTACGGTAAACGAATCTCCCATACCTTTCATCAAATTTTGATCAGTTTTTAGGTCCTATTTTCTCAAAATATCTAGAACAAAAGCCACACTACTCATTCGTCAAAACTTCATAACAAAAATTTAAGAACTTTTTTTGCAAAATAAAAAAATGTAACCGAAAATGTGGCGTATTTTTATTAGTATCGGATACCGTACCTGATAAGAACTTATACATTTCATGATAAAAATCAATGAAAATATGAAAATTCCATGTAGCACATAATAAAAGAGTTTTTGTCAAATGGATTTATTGATTACTTTTGTCTTCAAAGCGTAAAAAGTGATTTTGTGTGGTTTTCGGATACCGTAACGTCGGATACCATAACCTGCTTTTCGCTCTCAGGGACGAAACGGAGCTAATCAAAGCCTTTTTCAAAAATAATTTTATTAAAAATTAACGTAAATCGAGAATTAAAATTTTTTTACGCACGAGTACTGCACAAAAAAAATGAAACGATTAGAGGGTTGATAAATATAAGGGAAATAAAAATTTTATAATTAATCATTTTGTTCGCTCCACGGCCCTGACTTGCTTCGGAGGTTATGTTTACACCGGCTTTCGGTCTACTTGCTGTCAAACGTACACTGTAAAAAAATCTTTTGTGATATTTACAATTAGATTGTAATTTCACGAGCAGTGTATTTTAAATTACAATGTATAACCTGGTAAATATACCAATGTCGCTCCGAAATTCACGATCTACTCCAACTTCACCCCATGGAACAGTATGAAATAACTGTCCGATGTAAATTTACTATGTCTGACGATGGAAATTATTTGATCAGCGTGGCACGTAGTCAATTTACGTTAGTGAATAAATTTAAATATGCTTATAAATTAACACTTTTTTTGGTAAAGTTGCAGTATCTAGCATAATTTCACACACGGGTAGTATTGTTACGTCTTGGCATCCTGAGAAATTACAAACAGGACATAAATCGACAACCCATCGACAAACTGACAGAAAGACATGGCGCTTTGGACTTTATCATAAAATTACGTCTCAGAGCCTCTAATATTGCTCTAATAGTGATGAGTTCTATGTGAATAAAAAAAATATGTCTTTTTTATTCAAAACGATACCTGAGAAAAGTAATATGCGCTTTATTTATCCTGATACAGTGTTTGAAAATTTATAACCTCACGAACATAACCTAAAAATTGAAATGTGGTCCTGACAATTTACGTCCTGCATTTTTTTTTACAAAAGTGTGTAAATTTACATCGTCGCACGTAGGTCAAATAATTTCCATCGTGGTACGATGTAAAATTACACCAACTTTTTTTACAGTGTAGTTTCGTGTTCGTGTTGTTTGTATCATTTTTTGTTGCATTGATGGACTCCGAGATGAATTCTATATCTCAGTATCAAGAATACCTTTCATAATTAAACCTGAAGCCTGAAATAAACCTGAAATTAGTCAAAATGGCACGCTATAAAAGTAAACCATCCGACTCTCAGAATGTTAATGAAAAACAAAAATGCTCAAAAAGTCTTTAAAAATACTTAATTTTGATGTACTTGAAGTTACGAACGTTCATATGAACGAAATTAAAAAAATTATTCTTCGAATTTTGTTTCGCTTAAATCAATTAGAAGGGAAAAAATTAATATTCTGTCGGAAAGAATTGTCGAATAAAAATTTTTCAAGGGGTTAACTGCCCTTACACATCATCCATTATTCAGACCTGCCTAATACAAGTTTGATTGTCGATATTTGAAAATTTAAGAACGTCAAAAATCATCTTTTTTTATCCCACGAATTATAGACCAGATAAGAATGTTCGGCAAGACCCCTAAAAACCACCCCTATTGTATGCAGACCTAAAATGTTAAAAATT
>CAKNYM010047928.1:51161-66782 GCA_932195095.1 Andricus curvator
AAAGAAGATTTTTGACGTTTTTATATTTTCAAATATCGACAATCAAACTTGCATAAGGCAGGTCTGAATAATGGGTGATGTGTAAGGGTAGTAAACCCATAAAAATTAAAAATTCGAAATAAATTTCTGACAGAATATCATTTTTTGACCTCCTAAATGATTAAGGCCAAAAAAAATTCGGGAAAAAAATTCTTTAATTTCGTTCATATGAACGTTCGTAACTTCAAGTACATTTAATTTTGCCATTTCTTTCTTGTCAAGTATTATACTTTTACAATTAGGATCATAATTTAGAATAATAATCGTAAAACTAAAAAAAAATATTTCAAATTTGAAACAAATATTTCAAATCTGAAAAAAAAAATTATAAATTTTGGAAAAATGTTGCATTTCTTAAACAAAACTATTCTTTCCTGTCATGTTACGTTTAATGGGTTAATATTTTACATTATTGTTTTACTTTACACACAATCAGAGAAAATCACCCGGAAGATCAAAAATTGAAAACGTTTTTATGTGCTACAGGTCCTTCAAGTGAGAATTAAGCGTGAATATTTATAGGGTCCCTTTCTTTAAGGTCAATGAAGCTAACCATTATGAAATAAAAAAAATTTGAAACATTTTTCCAAAAAAAGTTGCCTTCGCCAAAAGTTCCTGTTTATTTCTCATCTTGTTCAAAAACATCTACATATTTCTTGTTAATAGCGCAGTATTTACTTCTGTTTTCTTCAATTACATCTATATTTTCGTTGTAAATTGATTCGCAATCAACTTGATTAATATCTGTATCTTCGTACCACCAAGGCAAATATAACATTATTTGTTCCCTATAATAATTGTACGGATCTTGAACTCGATTATATCTACGATATCGAATTATCATTGGTCTCTCTCACTGCTTTTCTTCATCACAATCGTTGTCACTACTATCGCTAGCTTTTCTCTCATTATTATCGAGTTTCTTATTAGGCCATCTCTGGCCCCGATCTTTCAACAGCTGATAACACAAAAAAGGTTGGATTTTCTTTGTTTCGTATGAAAGTAAATTTTTTTTTTCTTCTTTCTAATAGGCTGGCGTTAAACGAATATGTTTCAGTACCTTGTAGCCTATATCATGTCTCATTGCATCACTACGCCGCATGCGTGGCGTCAAAGAAAGTTTTGCTGTAAAATCTTGACCAGCAAACATTTTTGGATTAGCTAATCCATCTGCATGTGGTGTGGTCAAAGGAATTGGTTTTTTACCTTGACCAGGAGATATAATTTGAGCTTCTTTAGCAGATTCTGCCTTTCTATCAATAAGAAAAACTTCCATGACTACGTTTCCTCATTGTCATTGGCATGGCTATTTGATTCGGATTTTTACGCATAAATAATATTACCGTCCCCATCTTCTAACACTTTAAGTTTATGAACATTGAGATCTTGTTCTTTATCTTTGTCCTCTTTTTCTACTATGAAATTAAGCTCAACATCATTATCATTTACATACGTTTAAAAAAATGAATTTTCTATCTTTATTTTAAATTCTTTATATAAAGAGGATTCTAACAAAACGTTTATTGCTTTACATATATTTTCTGGCCCAACTATTTCATGCATGTAATCCGATTTATGAGAAGTATGCATTTTGAACTATATTTGCACAATATCCATTTTGCTCAATTTTCTTGACAATACTTCAATAAATAGGATGCTTCCCTTTCATGATAACTGTGGATTTAAAGTATGCGGTTTCAGAGAGATAATTTGCTTAAATACTGTAATAGGATCAACCATTGTAGCTTCCAAGTCTGTTAAGTTTTTTATACAGTCGTCTACATGAGGAAACTTTAAACCGTTGCTATTTGCTAACTTAGGTATTTTTCCGTTTCTAATATTTTTATTGGATGTTTTACAGATCTTGGTAGAAGTTTTATCATTAATTATTTTTGCTGAAAAAATATCAGCCGCTAATTTTGAATGACGTTTCTTAGTCGTTAAATTAACTACCGAATTACTAAACCATAATGTTTCGCAAGAAGCACAAACATTATTTGGTGTTTCTTTTCGCTTTTTAATCAATTTTTATTTTGCAATGGATGCAGGATCTTTTTAATTTCGCAGGTCTTTTGTGTAATTTTCCCTGAAGCGAAATAAATCATTTAACCGTTGGCGACGTTTTGACTTTTTATCTTTGTCCTTTTCCGCGTTCCTAAATTCAAAGTTTTCTCGTTTCTGTCTTTTTGCTTTTCTTTGCTGCATTTTTTATATTTCTTTAAAATATGGATTTGACGCGGCCATAATCGTACAGGGTCTACTGCGAATGCACATGCGCGTAGTACAATTATGAGCCCATAATACTCCTAGGAGTATTATGGACGCATGATTGTACTGCGCGCATGCATATTCGCTCTCGCTCCTCTTGTGCAAACGGCTACTTCCAGAACTAAAAAAGCGCTGATAAAACGCGTAAACCATGCCTGTGCTACATAAAAGTTATTAAGAACCATCAAGGTTTGGGAAATTTCATATTTTCAAGATCTGTATGTTATTTCACAATCTGAAATTGTTCGATCTTTCAACATATTGATCGTAAGTTTTTATACAAAGATCCTACTTTTTCTACTTCATTCATTGTGCGTGTCCTGAAAATTGTTTTTAAAAAGTTCTAAAATGCGTATTCCTTTATTTTAATTATAGAATGATACATCCAAATACTAAATCATTCTGACATCCTGTGGACCTCTGCCTGATTTGAATTGGAATTGGTCTAACATGAACAAAATGCTACTTTTTCAGTTTTTATTTAATAATTTATACGTTTTTGATTTGAATCATGAGTCAAATGTAACAGCTATACAGTTGATAACATAAATGAGAAACCAAAGCTTAAAAAATAATTCTATTTTAACAATAAATAATTATTAGTTCCATGTCAAAACTGACTATCGCAAATTTCTTTAAATCTCCACGTTTCGAGACCTCCTGAATCAGTGCTCCCAATTAGGCTCCCCAACTGCACTGCGCATGCGTTGCTTCGGTTGTCTCATTGGCTGCAAATGGCGTGCTTTTCGAACCTATAACATGTGTAAATCAATTTGTGATAATAAATCATCATTGTGGAAATTATGAAAATTAATTTTTGTCCGACCCCCCTTGAAAACGCGCCATTGCATGCACTTGAGGCAGGCGTAATGTGGACGCTTCCAGCCAAGTGACGTTCGCACATGCGCACTCTGCCGCCCGGCCAACATGAAACTTTACGCCCGCTACATAACACTTTACGTCCGCTACATAAAACTTTACGCCCGCTACACATACACTGCACCACGCAAGTGAGAATATAAAGGAAATTATCTTTATCTTTAAAAAATTTGTAACGCTGCACCCCACAGTCTCCCTTCTGCAAAGTACGATATTTCTTTCTTTCACTTATAATCTAAAATTGTCAAGTACACCAAACATCCTCTATCTGCTTATCATGCTTGTTTTCAAGAAGGGTAGGACAAAAAGTATGGTGTGTATCAAGGACTTACGACTATTTTGCCTCGTGCGACTGCCGACCTCGCTTCGCTCGGGCGGCAAGTTCACACTCGTCAAAATAGCCTTCTTTACGCCCTCGATACACAGTATACTATTTCAGATCACAAAATACTCTTTTAGAGTGCAAGGTGAAATAATTATTTGATTGTACTCTTTACAGATAAATTATTGCTTTTAAATTCAATGGAAGGAATACCTTTTTTCACCAATGTAAATTTTAAATCATTTATAATATTTTTTTGTACTTTATAATTATTATATATTGTGAAAAATTCATGTGCATATTTAATCATTTCAAATAAGCGCGCGATCAACATCCAATGAGGCTGCTGGTGCGACACATGCGCAGTGCGGCTTGTGAGCCAAATTGGGAGCACTGCCCTGAATCCGAAAAAAACACAGGTTTTACGATAGTGTCATGTCTGGCTGTCATCGTTGTCGTCGTCTTTATACCGGATAAGTATTGAAAGACTAATCGAATTAGGTTGCGCTTTCGTACATGTGTTTAGAGTTCAAAAAGTGAGATCGAGTTCGTTAACCAGCATCTTTCGACAAACGGTTCTCGTTTTAACCACAAAAAAAATAATGAAAAATAAAAAATTCCATTTTGCTGTCAAATTATGGTAGATACGAAAAAATATGAAGGTACAAATATTATGCACCCAAAAAGACCATACAAATTTGTTATAACTCACTTTTTGATAGGATGCGTAGTTTTTGTTTTATTCGTAAAAAATAACATTAAAAATGAAATAATTAAATTTTTTGTCAAACGATACAACCTACGAAAAAAAATAAATAGGCAAAACTTCTTGACCCGAGAAAGAGCTGCAAATTTATTATAAATCATGGTTCGCCCAAGAAAGATCTACAAATTTGATATTTATTATTTTTTGATAGGATGCGTATTTTTTGTTTAAATCATAAAAAATGTAATTGAAAATAAATTAAGTTTTTGGAAGAACGAAACAAGGTGCAATAAAATGTTTAATAACAAAAATTTTTTTGATAGGATTCACACTTTTTTTACCTTGTATTGAAATCTCTTAAAACTGTTCAAAAAAGGAGGTTTTAAATTTGTATAGCAATTTGGTGCCCGTCCAAGGGTCCCAACTGACTTCTGTACTTTTTGTAGGACACATTTTTTCCGTCTATGTCCGTTTTTGAAAAACTGTTATCTTCACAATTTGAAAGTGGAAATCACAAACAGTTTCACATTGTAATTTCTTGAATTTACTTTTTTATTTTAATCAAATTGGCCAACGGCCATGCCACGTTGAAAAAACCAGTTCTCGTCAGATCACTGAAGTTAAGCAGCGTTGGGCGCGGTTAGTACTTGGATGGGTGACCATTCGAGAATACTGTGTGCTGTTGGCATATTATGGGTGTGGTGATCCCAAACTTGTAGTTATTTATAACTACAAGAAAACTATCCACCTAGAAACACTACCCGAATCGGGCAGTGTCACGCCTACCCTGAAAGGGAAATGGCTTAATGGTATACACGGCAGATATGTGGTAGACATTAGGCTGAATACGGCATTAGGTCTAATGCCCGGGCAATAGTCCTAATGCCGGCATGGAGATGAATCTACCTGCGTCGACCTTTCTTTCGTCTAATTCCCTGAATTCAAGGTGGCACTTAGTCGTCTGCATGCACTCACGGCTTATTGTCCAAAGTATAACCTGGGCAATAAGACGAATTTCATTTTAAATCAATAACTATTATACATTTACTTCCAATCAGCAAAATGCTATATCTTTTGGTCAATGTATTATAAAAATGAAGGAATTGTGGAAAATTGAGAAATCTTTTTAAAATACATGAAATTATTTTTATTACCTTATAATATATTCATAGTAAATCCCAGTAAATGAAACCATCAATTTTCAAACATAAAATTTAAAAAAAAAATAGTTAAATTTTCAAACAAGAAGTTGAATTTTCAACTAACATTAAAAAGATTCCACACTTTTTTCCTTCCGTCATTTTTAGAATACACCGTACAGTAGATATAGCATTTTTTTGATTTAAAGTAAATGTAACGTCATTGATTTAAAATGAAATAAGTTTAGTTCCCCAGGTCATTTTATTGAAAATTCAACTATTTTAATGAAAAGTTATATATTTTCGTTATTATATATTCAACTGTCTTACAAAAATCCATCTTTGACTTGAAAATTCAACTTTTTTGTTGGAAATTCGTCTCTGATGCTTGATAATTCATCTTTATTGGTTGAAAATTCACCTTTTAGGTTGAAAATTAAAGTAATTGCTTGAAAATTCATGTGTTTTTTATAAAATTTGTCTTTTTTCAGAAAATTTATCCTCTGGATTAAAAATTCCTGTTTTTGTTTTAAAAGTCGTCTTTATTATTGAAAATTGATATCTTTTACTAGAAATGTTATCTTTTTTTGTTAAAAATGCAACTTTTTGAATAAAAATCAATAATCTGTTTTCGTTGAGGATTCAGCTATTTTTTAAATATTCGTCTTTTGGTTGAAATATTAACTATTATATTTTTCGTCGAGAATTCTTTTCTTTTGTTGGTTAAAAATTCAACTACTTGGTGTAAAGTCGAACTGCTTTGTTGAAAATTTAATTTATTTGTTTGAAGATTCATCATCTTAGTTGAAAATGACTTTTTTTAAATAATAATATTATGTTAAACATTCTTTTTTTGTTTGCAAATTAACAGTTTCAACGGAAAATTTATCATTTTTATTTTATGGTTAAAAATGGATTCATTTTGTTAAAAATTCTTTCTTATTTTCGAAAATTATTGCTTTTGACTACTACAATGATTTGATGTAGGATAATTTTTATCCGACTCCCGATAAAAATTATCCGTCGTCGGATAATTGTAGCTTTCATTTGTTTACAACGGTTTTATCCAACTTCAGATAAATATCTCTGGGATTTACTGTGAATGTATTATAAGGCAATACAAGTAATTTTATGTATTTTAAAAAGATTCCTCACTTTTTTCATTTTTATAATACACTGACCAATAGATATAGCATTTTTCTGATTTCAGGTAAATGTAGCGATATTGATTTAATCTTTTTATGTTTAAAATGCAACCGTTTGCTTCAAAATTAATCATATGTTTTCGTTGGGCATTCAACTATATTGTTAAATATTCGTTTTTTGGTTGAAATATTAACTATTACATTTTTCGTCAAGAATTCTTCTTTTTTTGTTAAAAATTCAACTACTTGGTGGAAAGTTGAACTGCTTCGTTAAAAACTAGTTCATTTGTTTGAAAATTTAACTATTTTATTAAAAGGAAAGTTTATGTTTGAAAATTGATGGTTTCATTTGCTGGGATTTACTATGAATATATTATAAAGTAATACAAATAATTTCTTGTATTTTAAAAAGATTTCTCAATTTTCCACAATTCCTTCATTTTTATAATACATTGACCAATAGATATAGAATTTTTCTGATTTCAAGTAAATGTATAATAGTTATTGATTTAAAATGAAATTCGTCTCATTGCCCAAGTTATACTTTGGGCAATAAGCCGTGAGCACGTGAGTGCATGCAGACGAGTAAGTGCCACCTGGAGTTCAGGGAACTAGACGAAAGAAAGGTCGACACAGGTAGACACAGGTAGATTCATCTCCGTGCCGGCATTAGGACTATTGCTCGGGCATTAGACCTAATGCCGTATTCGGTCTAATGCTTACGACATATATATATCAAGCCTGCCCAAGTAGGGGAAAACTGCTATTTTGCCAGATGGGAATTTAACACCACCACCGACCTCTACTCATTCAACTTCACGAGAGCGACCACCCCCCAAGCCTCTGGACCTGAGAAGAGGGAAGTGGTGGTGGAACTCGAACATGTGGCGAATGGGCAGTTTTCCCCTACTTGGACAGGCCTGATATATATAACCATCTATCTCACGGTCGGGAGGCGTGGTTACAGCTGAAATTTTACCGTGATTTCGCTAGGAGCGGGTGCAGTTTTTTAGAATTTTATTTCGTTGCTGTATTTTAATCTTGAATATAATTTAAAGTTGGAATTTTAAATTCCTTCTGATATTATTTTAGTGTAAGTGTCTTACATTCACATATATTTAGGCAATCTAGTGCTTACTGTAATACCTAGTACCAAAAATTATTTTACCTTCTTTATAATTCTAGAAGTATTACTTGTAGTTTACCTGATAATAGTATAGTAGTACCTAGTTATATTAGTATGTGATGATCATACATTCACGAAATAATAATAAATGAATAAACAAATGAGAGGTCATCCACGAATTACGTAAGGTGTTTTCTGAAATTTTCAACCCTCTCTCCTCCCATGTATCATACTGTGAGATTCGCTGACCCCTCCCTCCCCCTCCAAATCTTGTTAAGATTTTATAAACTCAGGGAACGAAATTGAATATAAACTCTGTTGATTAAATAAACGTGGAAGCTTAATGAAATTAGTTTTAGAAAATTAAATGTGTTAATAACAATAAGTATCTCGAGCGAGCACACACATCATACGATTCATCTATGATGTACCGAAGTACAAGTATGAACCCATTGCACAATATCGGCAACGGGCGGGATTTCTTAATGTAGCTAAGAGAAGACAATTTTGTATGGGCAATCTAATTTACAATCTCTTTTATAACAAAACCCCTCAATATCTTCTAGATCTCTTTAAAAACAGAAATGTGACTTTACTTACTCAGTCTACTACAGTTCCACGTCACAAATCTTGTAAGTTGCAAAGATTCTTTATGGTGAAGAGAGCGTGTCTTTGGAATAAGGTACCTGAATCAATTAGGAATGCACCTTCGCCTTATCACATTAAAAAGCTATTCTTCAACTTTTTGTTTAGCATTGATAATTCTACTCTCGTAATTTCGCACTGTAAATTGTAAATTGGTAATTTTTCTAACTTTTAGTGAAGTTTTGCGCCTTAGTATTATAACAATTACATTTTTACAATTCGGTCCATAGTTTATATCAGTCATCTAACAATTAAGTCTTAAATTTTCTAATGATATCCGCACTAGCTTATATTAGCATATATTACTCATATTCATCATATGATATATTATTTTATTTTTAGCCATCTGTAATTAGTTTTCTTTAATCTACGTCATAATCGTCATTTGACCAGAGTTGTCACATTTTTTTGTAAAACATATGTATAATTTGTTCCTTAGAGGGTTGTTTAGCCCTAAGGACTTAATAAATAAATTCTAAATTCTATTTAGTTACAATTCTATAATATCTTCAGGGCCTAAAGTGTTGCTTAGCCCGACACACGTTGTGTATTCTATTACTATTATTCTTGAGTCTATAAATGATCAAAATTCCTATTTATTTAACGCAGGCTTTACAGTCGGCCCCCCTTTTTCGGTTTTTATTTCAATGCGGACTGAATTTGGTATTAGAACCCAATAAGAAACTCCAACTATTTTTGGTTGAAAGTTCATTCAGTATTTTTGGCTTGAAAATTCTACAATTTTATTGACATTTTTTCCGTCTTGACTAAAAAATTATGTTTTTGTTGAAAATCCAACTATATTGTGGAACATTCGTCCATTTGGTTTCAAAATTCTTATCTTTTTGTATAAATTGGATATATTTTGGTTAGAAATGTAACTGTCTGGCTAAAAATTAATCTGTTTGAGTTTAAAATTAATTTTCGTGTTGAAAATTCACGTTTTCGGGTTAAAAATTCAACTTTTATGTAGGAAATTCATATTTTCGGCTCGAAAATTTAACAATAATGTAGACAATTTAACAATTTGATAGCAAGGTCCACAAGTTGGTAGAAAACTTAAGTATTTGGTCGAAAGTTGAACTATAATTGTTAGAAAACTCATTTTTGTAGTTAAAGATTCAAAACGTAATTAAAAACTCATTTCTTTGGTTCAAAGTTGAACTATCTTGTTGAAAATTCGTTTTTTTTTGTCGAAAATTAATTTTTTTACTGAAAACTTAGCTATTACATTTTTGTAAAAATATATCTTTGTTAGTTGAAAATCAATTTTTTTAGAAAAATAATCCTCTTGGTTGAAAATGTAACTATTTGATTGAAAATTAATTGATGTATTTTGTTGAAAATTCTTCTTTTTTGGTAAAAAAATCAAGTTTTTTGTTATAAATTAAACTGGCTGACAATTAATGTGTTTTAGTGGAAAACTCAAGTATTTTGTTGAAAATTCGAATTTATGGTTATTGATTGAAAGTTGAACTATATATATATATATATATATATATATATATAAATTTATTTTTTTATATAAAGATACATAATTTTAGTTGACAATTCATCTCTGGTTGAAAATTCAAGTATTTGGTTGAAAATTAAACTGTTTTGTACAATGCTCATCTTTTTGGCTTGAAAATTTAGGTATGTTAAGCTGGCACAACACTATTGAGGTATAGAGATGTAACCTATTTGGCTAATTTGGGCCCCTATTCCCAAATTTAGGGCTCTTTTATTTTTTGAAAAAATTAGTGTTTGCGCTAGCTTAACGTTAAGCTAGCCGAACATTGCTGTAAATCGTACTAAAAATGATTTTACAGAAAATTCACTTTATACAATAATTTAGGGCTCATTTAGGGCTCTGGGAATATAATAATTAAAATTGAAAAAAAAAGTTTAAACAAAATGAATTGAACATATTTATTTTCTTATACCACGTTAAGGCTCATTTAGGGCTCCCCGAATATGATGTTTGAACATTTAAAAAAATGGTTTAAACAATTATTGTTTCAACAAATTTACCAAAAATTTATAGTTTTTTTTTTATTTCCCTTGCATAATTTCAGCCTTATTTAGGGCTCCTGAAACATCGTCGACCGGAAGTCGTCCGATTTTTCCTTTGCCCTTTTTTTGTGTTGTTATAGATGGTGTTGTGCCACCTCAATGTTGTAAAAAATACGTGAAGAAAATTATAAAAGCGATTCTTTCCACTCGCATATTTTAGGGCTCATTGAGTACTAATTTGAGCCCGTAGTTCCAAATTTAGGGCTCCAATATTTTTTTAAAAAATTAGTGTTTGCGCTAGCTTAACGTTAGGCTAGCCGAACATTGCTGTAAAATGTACTAAAAATGATTTTACAGAAAATTCACCTCATACAATAATTTAGGGCTCATTCAGGGCTCCGGGAATATAATAATCAAAAATGTAAAAAAAATTTAAACAATTTTTGTTTAAACAATCCTACTAAAAATGAATTGAACATATTTATTTTCTTATACCACGTTAAGGCTCATATAGGGCTCCCCGAATATGATATTTGAACATTGAATAAAATTGTTTAAACAATTATTGTTTAAACAAATTTACCAAACAAATTTTTTTTTTATTTCCCTTACATAATTTCAGGCTTATTTAGGGCTCCTGAAATATCGTCGACGGAAGTCGTCTGATTTTTCCTCTGCCCTTTTTTTGTGTTGTTATAGATGGTGTTGTGTCACCTCAATGTTATAAAAAATACGTGAAGAAAATTATAAAAGCGATTCTTTCCAGTCGCATATTTTAGGGCTCATTGAGTACTAATTTGGGCCCGTAGTTCCAGTTATTCATTGTATTACTACATATTTCAGACAGAGACACGGTATTTTAGATCAATTTATGTTTGAAATTAACTGATTTACTTAATTTCAGTTAAAAATGAAATTCAGATTCTTGTATTACTGTGTAATTTTAGAAATTAAAAATAATTGGGATGAGTCAAACAGCATTGAAAATACTAGATATATAGGCCAGTCAGTAAAGCAAACGCAAGAAACTGCGCACTGTTCAAAGTTTGCGAAATCATGTTTTTTGAAGATTGCGACCAAGATATGAATCTGCGGGGAAATGTGTTCAATTATAAATGAAAGATATCAAAAATATCTACAATTCGTTTGGTCGAACTTCGAGATCGGTTAATTTTTCTACGAGGAAAAAATAAAAACTGGCAAAACTAGCCACTTTCCAATTTTGGCAATAATGCAATGCACGCAGATCCTTCAAAATCTGTAAAGCTTGTGAAAAATCTCAAATCAAAGTAGTAAATACTTTGGCAGGAAATCTGTTCATTGTTCAGAGATTGTCTGTTTTTTCAGGCACTCAGAGAAATGTCCTCTTCTGACGAAAGGAAGTTTCTTGATGTGAATGGAATTTCCTCTTAAATTTAAGGTTGAGAGGATTTTCATTTGTCTCCACAGGAATCCTTTTGCAGTAAAAATTTGCCTTATGCGATAAACTTCACCTAACCTTGCAGCCAAATAAGTCTGTTTGTGTAAAAAATATATTCACGTCGTTCCTATTATAAAAAGTACATGCATTTCGGCTAGATTCGTGCGTATTCCCTAAACCCTATTGGTCAATTCAGTTAGCCATTGACATCTAATGTAAGTCACAGTAGAATCAACCAATCGGCTGTCGAGAATCGAAGGCAAGGTTCGATAAGTCGATAATGTAAAAAAGATTCGAAAGCGCAAATTTCAAAAGAGTCAACATTTCTGACTTAATTATTATAATGAATTAATAAAATAGTTAAAAATTTGGATTACAAATAAGTGTGTTTCAGTCGAATTAGTTATAATTTATTGTTAGTTTCTCTAAACATAGAGGAAAGGGAAGAAAGTGTTTTCAAAATTCAAAGCAAAATCCAAATTTTGTGGTATCTCGAATACATTTAGAGATACACAAAAACTGACAACATTTTCAGGGTCTTCTAAAGGGGGATGGTCTTTGGCCACCCCGACGTAAAACATTAAACAGATTTTCGAAAATTAAAAAAAAATTCGTTTTGAATCATCCCGAGAACGGTCAGAGATAGGTGAAAACTAATTAAATTTTAAGCATTTTTTGCAGACGGGTTTTGGTTTTTACCAGCTTGAACTAACCGAATAGAAGGATTTTTTAAATAAAAATTTTGAGTTATCTTCAAAACAGTGAGAGATTTGCGAAAACTGACAATATTTTTAGGGTTTTCTGAAATGGAATGGTCTTCGGCCACCCTGACCTAAACCAGTAAACAAACTTTCAAAATTAAAAAAAAAATAAATAAAAATTTTGAATTATCTTGAAAACAGTGAGAGATTCGCGAAAACTGACAATATTTTCAGGGGTTTTGCAGGGGAATGGTCTTCGGCCACCCCCACCTAAACCAGTAAACAAACTTTCAAAATAAACAAAAAAATAAAAATGTTGAATTATCTCGAAAACGGTCAGAGATACGTGAAAACTAAGTAAATTTTAAATTTTTTTCAAAAGGGGTTTCGTTTTCGACCCACTCGAACTAACCCAATAAAAAGGTTATTTAAATAAAAAATAAAATAAATTTTTTAAGTTTTCATGAAAACAGTGACAGATAGGCGAAAACTGACAACATTTTCAGGGGTTTATGAAGGGGTATGGTCCTCGGCCACCCCGACACCTAAATCAGTAAACAAAATTTCAGAATAAAAAAAAAATCAAAATTTTGAATTATCTCGAAAATTGTTAGCGAAACGTGAAAACTACGTAAATTTTAAGGTTTTTGTAGAGGGGATTTGTTTTTGACCAATTTTAACTAACCCAATTAAAAGATTTTTTAAATATGAAAAAAATAAAAATTTTGAAATTTTTATCTCAAAACGACCAGAGATACGTTAAAACTGACAACATTTTCAAAAGGGGGATGGTCCTTGGTCAGAGGTTCGTGAAAACTAATTACATTTTAGGGATTCTTTAGGGGTTTTTTTTTTCGAATTTCTCAAACTTCCCCAATAAAAAGATTTTAAAAATTCAAAACAATAGAAAGTTTTTTGAATTATATCGAAAATGATCAAAGATACATGAAACCTAAGCAAATTTTAAGGGGTTTGAGAACAGGATAGTTTTCGACAAAATCTAACTAACCCAAAAGAAAGATTTAAAAATTCAGAAACATATTTTAAATTTTTGTTAATCTCGAAAACGGTGAGAGATATGCGAAAAATGACCAAATTTTCACGGTTTGATGAAGGTCTTCAACCACCCCGAACTAACAGTAAAGTAGACATACGCGAAAACTGACCAAATTTTCAGAGTATTCCTGACTGGAATGGTCTTCGGGCACCCAGAATTAGCCCAGTAGAAAGATTTCAAAAATAAAAATTTTGAGTTATCTCAAAACGATAAGATACGTGAAAACTGAAAAACTTTCGGGGTTTTGTAAAGGGTGATGGTCCTCGGCCACCATGACTAAACCCAGTAAAAGTCTTTTCAAAATTATGTATCCAAAAAAATGCTGAAGGATCTCGCAACCAGTGAGGTACGTGAAACTGACAAAATTTTAAGGGTTTTATACAAGGGGTGGTCCTTGGACCCCACAAATTATCCCAATAAAAAGATTTTCAAAAGGAAAAAATCAAAATTCTGAATTATCTCGAAAACGGTGAGTCATATGCGAAAACTTGAAAAATTAATAATAAATAACAATTAGTATTAATATTGACGAAATCTTATACATTTTCAGATTTTCGGAAAACGTTAAAAACTACGTAAAAACTGTCAACATTTTAGATATTTTTTAGAAGGGGATAGATTCGTTCGGATTGAAAATAATTGAATGGCGAGTTCGGATTGATTTGGATTGAGTCGGATTAGAGTTGTTGTACGTGCAAGAATTGAGAAGGATTGAAAAGACATTTTGGATGAGCCACGGATTCATTGGATTGGGCGCACGTATGGAAAAGAATTTAAAGGTGTGTTAGGATTCAAGTTTATGTTGACGCAGGGATTAAAGAATTAAATTTTCTGTTCGGATTGGTTCCCGATTCATTCGAATTGAGCGCACGGACTTGAGAGCATTGAAAAGATTAAAACTGGCTTGAGATATGGGATGTGTGTTGGACTCATTCGAATTGGGCATCGGGCTGAGAAGAAGTGAAAATTTGTTTCCGATTGGTGTGTTATTCATTCGGATTGGTTTTGGATTCACATTTATCCATTCGGACTGGTGTCAGATTCAGTCGGATTCATTCTGGTTGAATTCAAGAAGTCCCACGTATTCAAAAGGATTGGAGGCGCGGATTGTAAAATGGATTCGGTATGGGTTTGGGTTGAAGTTGGTGCTGATAATGTGCTTGAAGTTCTGAACGTTCAAATTAACGAGATTTTTACTGATGGCTTTGTAAATTAGAAACAGCGCTGAAATATTGATTAATTTTATATTATAAATAACAGATTACAAAATAAACTTCGAATGCTTTATTTTAATTGTAGTTGGAACAATATTTTTTGATAAAATAAAACTGGAAAAAAAATGTTTCGTTTATTTGAACGTTCTGAACTTCAGGTACATGTGCTGATACATCAATGGAGAAGGATTGATTTAAGTGAATTTGGGGTTGAGACATGTATTGAGATTAGGTTTTAATTTGGAATTGAAAGACGGATTGAGAAGGGTTGAAGGCGATTGAAAAGTTGATTCGAATTCTTTTTTTTTTTAATGAAGTTGGTCAAAAAGAGCTGAAAGTAGGAATAGGCATTTTTTTTCTTATAAACAAATAAAATAACTTCGTGGATTTTCATCCTGCAAAATTGTGGTTCCAGTCCGTGATCAGTTATGAGTTCTGAATGAGTAAACGAAAAAAAATGCTTCATGATAATTATGAGAAAAGATAATTTTTTTATAACAATTCCTGCATGTGCAATTTTGAACGTAGAGAACTCAGATTTTAAGAGAATGTAGATGAAGTCTTTAACTAATTTCAGTATATATCTTTATTTGTATAAGAATGACTGATTCATATTCAAAGAAGTTACAACTTATAATAATTACAATTATCATTACATAAATTTCAACTGTTGTTATTTACACACCTTCAAAGATTTTAATTATAAATATATTTGTCTTTCTAATATCGCTAGCTTCCGGATTATCAAAAATGTTATACCATGCATTTCTCATTTCTTGCACAGATGAACATTTACTTATATATAATTGTCGTTCGGAAGCAAAAGCATTACATTCTACCTCGCTGAAGTTTGCAACGTTTACAAAAAACGAATTTACAAAAATAGTATATTACACTATTAGGGCAGAAAGTCCCGACATTTGCGGCACGAGCGAAGCGAGTGCTGCTGGTCGGGGGGGGGGGGG
>CAKNYM010047928.1:81782-103297 GCA_932195095.1 Andricus curvator
AGTATTTTCGGAGAAACTGACGGTGTTTTTTTCCTTTTGCCAAGTGATAAAAGTACATACAAAATACACAACTCGAGACTTTTCAGGAAATTGATTTTAGGTTAGGGACGAGAGTCGGAAAATAGAATGAAGTTGGCTGCGCACGATGCACGAGTACACCCGAGGCAGCACGAACCCACCCGAAATAACATTTACTTTTTTCACTGTGCCTCACTTTTATCACTGTCCATTTACTTTTTCCACTGCATCTATCCACTTTTTTCACTGTTGCCCGGAAAGGTCGGCACTGCGCATGCGCCAAGTCATCGACCAAAAATCGGTCACTTCTTACACCAAAAACAGGGGAAAAACTGGCAGTTTTTCGCGAATTATAGAAAAAATACGTTTTGCCACTTTTGGGGGCCCCTGGCCCACTGTGCATATAATTTATTAACATAATTGATACGTATTGAAATATGATACACAATAATGTGGGACTTTCGTCTTTCGGATCTCGCGCTTCGTGCTCGATAATGTACACTCAACTCCCGATATCAGAACGGTTTCGGGCATGGCTTGCCCTGGCCTTTATCGTAAATGGGGGGAATCCAAACGTAAGCACTCAGGGCCGCATGAACCATTTCCAATCGGAATACATAATATTAAGCAACATACTCGCATGAATACCCGCGCACTGCTCCCTTTGTCGTTACGCTTCTTTTCGTCACGCATGACTGAGCACCGCCTCTCTTTCGGTCTCGTGGTCCCCGTATCACTAAAATGCCAAGGACATCAATTCTAGGAATATAATAAACTGAGGGTTCTCACACGGAAAAAATGTATCCATGAAAAAGTCACGAACTTGTAGCTAGGTCTCTAGCATGGTTTCTTGGTGAAGTTGAATTTTTAATTTTCCTATTTTTATTTATTATGGCTGAAACCATGAATATTGACGGTAGAAGGTTGGCTACCGAACGTGACCTGTCTTTGTGGTCCACAAAACAGTGTACAAAGGAAGTTCTGATTGGAAAATTCCTTCGGAAGTTATCATGCAGCCTGTCTACAGACGGACAGACCAATCGACTGATATACATGTCCGTTAAAACCATTTTTTCTGACTCAGGGTTTCTCAAAACATAGAGAATTGACGAAAACAGGATCGATCCAAATTCACATGAATCTAATAGCTTCCATCCTAAAAGATGAGAATTAAAAAATGTGTGCGATTTTATGTACTTTTACTACTCGGATTATAGGGATAAGCCAATGAATTTGGTAACTTTACCACTTTTAGACTGACACTAAAGCATGTCGTTGTAAAAATACAGTTTTTGCTTGTGAATCTGTCACTCTCAAAGTAGGTAATAAAGGTATCTATTTTCAAAGTGTTGAATTTTCTCACGCTGATAAAAGTGCAGAAGGTGGTAAAAATTCCTTTCAGGAACATAATTTCACAACTTGAAATTGGAAAATTGATAAGACCGCTAACTTGCATAGGTCTTAAAGTAGTAAAAGCAAAAGTCAATGTAAAATTTCATAGTTGTGGAAAAGCCTACCTAAAAAAATCTTTTCATCTTTCATTCTCATCTTTCTCTTTCATTTTCATATTCTCACTTTACGCGCGACTCGCAAGTTTGAGCGCGCCTAGGGCGCGCTCAAATTTGTACATAGACCTTCTAAAATTAAAGGTCAAACCATTGATATCAAGATCTATTGGCTTAATGTCTCTGTTCATTAAATTTTTTAAGAGGAAAATTAAAGAAAATATTAACACGGCAATCTGTGCAAAAAAATATTTTTGAACAAAAAGGCTCAAACATATTATAAATGAAGGGTAGAAATGCAGAAGGAGTCAAGCGCCAAATTTTCGAAATCGGGTTTATTAGCTCAAAAAATCAGATAAATTCTAATACACATGCCTTCCAAAGGAGTTTTTTGGGACATCAGTTTTCAAAATTCCCACTAAAAAAAGAACAGCTGGAGGGCTCAAGCGCCAATGTGTACTACTGTACTTGATCCCGATCGATCATCGCGCCTGCGCAGTATTATGTCACGATCGTAGCAGACGAAAGGACGCGTGTGTTTGGCTTGTGTTTTTGTGTTTACAGTAAAAGTTTTTAGTTCTTTTAAATTAAAAACAATGCCACTTGGTGGAAATTTTGCCTTTTATGCCTCCTTGGGCGCAGCAACAATATATAGAAATTATTCAGGGGCATTAAAATATGCATAAAGATCCATATGCTGATGATGGTTACCCCGTTTTATAATATTTTTTCTACGGTTTTATAATAAAAAGTTCAACAAAAATTTTCCTTGAATATCTTGAATTAATCACATTCTGAAAATATTGATATAGTACAATCTACGATAGGATAAAATAATAAGTAGCTTACTTCTAATTTCAACGGACATAATGTTACAAGAAGAAACCCAATAGAAGTCAAATAATAATAATATCAGTAATTATTGCCGTTTAAAGTTGTCCGAGAAGCTTTTCTAACCCCAAAGTAAAAAATCCAATTTCATTTTTCTCGACACTGGTTAATTATTTTTAATTACTATTGGGTCCTTCCATCCAGTACTAAATAAGCTAAAACCCAATTTCTCATTTTTTGGAACTATGCAAAATTATTGCTGCTATCGTCATTTAAAGTTGAAATGTCAGTTTTACGCTATTTCTAAGTCATAATTGGATTTTAAAATTTCTCGAAACTGCGTGATTTTTTTTCAAACAAACTTTTTGGAAATCAATTCGTCCATTCAATAGCTAGAATTCAAATTTTTATTTTTTTCTTAAACTGTAAATTGACTCCACAATTAATGTTGAAAGATGTTAAAAGTCGATACGGACCCGAAATCTAACCTCGAAACGTGATCTGTTTCATTAATTTTCTCGAAACTGGATAGCTTTTTGTAAGCAAACTTTTATTAGTTAGATAGAGCATGAAAGTATCTCGAAAGTACTTTCTTATTTTCTTCTTAAATGGTCCCGCTGAATTTACAACATGTTTTTAGTCTCTGCTGAAAAAAGTGAAAAATGGCGCTTGACTCCTGCATTTCTACCCTTCAAATCCAAAAATCAGTTATGAAAAAACTCGTTCAAAAAGTTCAAGTTATGCAAGAAGAATTGGATCTAAAAAAAATAATGTTTCGAAAACAACGTTGTAATCGGCTCATTAGAGACAAACATATAACAAAGGAAGAAAGAGGGAGAGAATTAGGAAAGAGACAACCAAGCCATCCTCACTCTCATTTCGTTTTTCTTTCTCCGTCTTTCTTATATTATACTTCGGGACCAACATGTTTCGAGACCATTTTAGATCTCCACATCAGGGTATTCATTATAGGATACTACGAGTAAATGTTTCTATGATATGCTTAATATTAGTAATGTATGTACATATGAGCTTGAAGTTTCTTATCATAATGGTATTTACATTATTATTTAAAAAAATTTTTTTTTTTTAAATGAATTTTACACTTTTAATTTTTTGTATAAGGGTGATTTTCCACATAGAGGGCACTTTTGTGTCTCGGACCTCTAGTAACTAAACTAAGTAGTGTTTCTTTATAAAACTTGGCTCACTTCTTCATTTTAGCACAATACAATACCTCCGTAAGAAAAAATCATGTTACATTATCGTATGTCTTAGCAAAATGCTCCTAAATACTCGAAAAATGCCTTTTTGGGATGTCTCCACGTACGCTGCGCCAAGTTTAGAGACATGTATTTAATACATAGTGAATTATCTTTGAACTTATAATTGATAGTTTGAAAGCTTGACTCAAAAACTATAAAATTCGTAAGAAATATTTAAATTTATCTGATATATTAGTAGAGAAAATTTAATTATACACGTGTCTCCCTAAATGTTTTCGATGGTTACGGTAAACGAATCTCCCATACCTCTCATCAACTTTTGATCATTTTTTAGGTCTTATCTTCTTACAATATCTAGAACAAAAGCCACACTACTCATTCGTCAAAACTTCATAACAAAAAATTAAGAACTTTTTTTGCAAAATAACAAAATGTAACCGAAAATGTGGCGTATTTTTATTAGTATCGGATACCGTACCTGATAAGAACTTTCATATTTCATAATAAAAATCAATAAAAATATGAAAATTCCGTGTAGCACATAATAAAAGAGTTTTTTTCAGAAGGATTTATTGATTACTTTTGTCTTCAAAGCGTAAAAAGTAATTTTAATATAAGATGGTATTTTGTCGACCAGGGTAATTAATTAATTAATTTTCTGATGTTAAATATTGCGATCTACTGGTCAAATAATTTTTCTCGTTTCACCAGAAAAATTATTTGACCAGTAGATCGCAATGTTTAACATCAGAAAATTAAGTAAAAAGTAATTTTGTATGGTTTTCGGATACCGTAACGTCGGATACTTCTGGCACTCCATTTCCTGGTGAAACGTTGGAAAAGGAAAGGTATGTGACCTACATTATTTCTGTAACAGTCACAGGGGTGCCTTTCCGTGCCGACGGGACGTTGGAAAGGGGAAGGTATGTGACCAGCATTATTACTGTGGCTAGTCATAGGGGTGGTCACACCTCCTGCGAGACCTGGAAAATGGGAAGGTATGTGACCTACATTATTTTTGTGACCAGTCACAGAGTAGCCTTCCCGCTCCCCATGAGACGTTGGAAAGGGAAAGTTATGCGACCTACATTATTGCTGTGGCTAGCCATAGGGGTGACTTCCCGTCCCAAGTGAGACGTTGGAGAGGGGAAAGTATGTGACCTACATTATTTCTTTGACCAGTTACAGGTGTCCCTTCCCGCCCCCCATGTCACGTTGGAAAAGTGTACGGTTTTAAGACCAATATTATTTCTGTGACTGGTCACAGGGGTGCCTTCCCGCCCACCAGAGACATTCGAAAGGGGAAAGTATGTAACCTACATTATTTCTGTGACTAGTCTCATGGCTGTCTTCCTGCTCCCCATGAGACGTTGGAAAGGGGAAGTTATATGTATACCATTAAACCATTTCCCTTTCAGGGTAGGCGTGACACTACTCGATTCGGGTAGTGTTTCTAGGTTTTTCTTGTAGTTATAAATAACTACAAGTGTGGGCTCACCGCACCCACGATGTGCCAACAGCACTCATGTCAGTATTCTTGAATGGTCACCCATCCAAGTACTAACCGCGTCCAACGCTGCTTAACTTCAGTGATCTGACGAGAACTGGGTTTTTCAGCGTGGTATGGCCGTTGGCCATATGAAACAGATTATTTCTGTGACCAGTTACAGGGGTGTTTTCTCGCCCCCCATGAGACCCCACAGCCTGTAATTCCTAATGGATTTGGAAGTTTTTAAAAAGAAATTATGTGCATTGAATTCCTAAGCAAACTCTCAAACCCTTTTTTACAATTGCTTATTGTGTTCAATAATATATAACCAAATGCAGCGGGAAAATCAGCCATTTCGACAATATGATTTTTTATCTGTGAAAAGATTAATTATATGAGCTCGTTGTTTAACAAAATTATTAAAGATAGATTCAAAGATAATACAAATTTTATCTAAAATGTTATCTGATGGTTCTAAACAATTTATTTAAACAAATATACCAGCGTATCAGTTTGTTATAGAGACAAAAATTATTTTGTTCTAAAATCGTCCTGATTTATCATTAAAGTGGCATTAAGTAACAAAAAGCTACGGGGTATCGAACCTAATCTATACCTAAATCTATCACTTAGCAGTCGAGAGTCTTGACCATTGCGCTAAACCTACGAGTTGAAACTCGATGAAAAAGCCATCCTCATAAGCTACAGCTCAAAAAAGTTAAAACACCGAATTTTAAACTCTCTTTTTCTAATTAAATATTTATTACGTTATGTAAATGTAAAATATACGAACTGTTAACAGGAATATCAATGGAATAATTTTTAAATAAATAATTTAAATCGATTACAATTTTTCTTCGTGTTATATTTCGTTTTTTCGCATTTTAGACTACTTTACAACTTTCCACAATGACAGGAAATGTAATTTTTTATGAACATTTAAAATTTTTAATGACGGAACTTAGAAATTTGATCGTGAACTTTGACAATTTTTTAATAACAAATTTTTTCAAACTTTCGAGTAAGGTTTGGTTTTAAGGTGTTTTAGACAATTTTACAACGTTTAAGATTGACATAAAATGTAATTTTTTCTGAACATAAAAAATTTTACATAAAGGTGGAAGTTATAATTTTTTTCTTCTTTTTTTTCTTCCTCTTAAAACATGGTTTGTCGTAGTAAAAGTCACACCGGGCCCAGTGATGCGCCTTTGCTGGGCCAGACTCTGGCTTTTCCTATTAAAACATGTTTTGCCATAGTAAAGACGAAGTTTGGAACAGCAGTGCGCCGAGTCTGGGCCGAGTCAGTTGATATGATCGAATACAATTTCAATTCTAAGAAATATTTTCTTAATTGAAAGTATTGTCGATCGGATAAAGTAAACGTGTTTTTTATTGACAGATTTGATTTTTTGTTTCAATGAAGCGTACTGTCATTCAAAAATACGACCTATTGATCGGAGGGAAATATTTCTTGAAATCAAAGAAATATTAATCAAAGACAAAAATATACATTTTAAACCAAATAAATGACTCATTGTTCCAAATGAATGTGCCATGAATGGGAATGAATATTTCTTTGAGATGAGAATATGTGAATTGATGGAAAGAAACATATTTTAAAGTCAAGAAAATATTTTATAGGCTCACAAAACTATTTCTTTGCATCAAATTTTTGAGTATTTGAAGCAAAAAAATATCCCACTGATTCAAACAAATATTTCTTTGGCCTAAACCATGCGGGAGTCCAATAAAGTAGTTCGTACTTCAACTGTAGTACATATTTTCCTAAATAAACAAATGGATTCTTTCAGCTTAAATTTTAATTAATATTGTTATTATTATACATAATTAATTTAAACAACTCATATAATTTAAAATCTTGATGAACCTGAAACAGGCAAATTCGATGAAAAATCCACCTCCATCAGGAATCGAACTTGGGTCCGTCGAGTGTCAAGTCCACAGCGATGACCACGACGCTGTTGCAACATGGGAATTCTAAGGCGGAAAGCCGTATTTAACCCTCACCAATAAATGCCAAAGAAATATTTTTCAAATCAAAAACATGGATATTGAATTTAACAACATATTTCTTTGATTTAAAGAAGTATTCAATTGAAACAAATTATGCCAAATTATTGAATGTTTCATTTGAAAAAATAATTACTTCGTTGGAATAAATGTTTATTTGTTATGAATAATTTAATTCTAGTAAGCAAATAAAACATTTCTTTCAAATGAAGAAATAAATATGTATGCAAACTCTATACCTTGTTCATCTAAACAAATGCTTCATTGGTATAAATGCATGAACTCTTTGTAACAAATAAATATATTTTTAATTTAGTTAATATTATTTTGAATTAAATCATTATTGCTTTGATTTGAATAAACTTAAAGACTTGATTCAAATATGCACAATTAATTGATTCAAATGCGTCCGAATCAATTCAAAGAATCGAACTCATTGAATCAAATAAATATTTCTTTGAACGACTAATCAGATTTCAACGAATCTAGAACTTTGGAATCAAAGAAATGGTTTTCTTGAATATAAGAAATATTTGTTCGTATCAAGAAAATGTAGCCAAAGAATTCATTTCTTAAAATTAACAAAAGATATGTGGCTGGTTTAAATAAAAATTACTACTACTAAAGAATATTTTCTTGATGCTAAGAAATAAGATTCAAGTAAATGCATTTTCTTTGTTCCAAAAATTCTTTGTTTTGAATGTAACGCAGAATATTGTACGCTGAGGGTATCGGTCGAAATGGTCCTTATATACTCACCAAGAAAGTTCTTGCCGCTTGTGAGAAACGACCAGTGCCGGCTTTAAATTAAATGCCCTATAAATTATGTGATTTTGATGTGGTACATTTTTTAAGGTCAAGCTCATATTATCAGCAAACACGTGTTCTTGCTCAAATGCGGGTTTATTTAAACAATATGAAGATTATAGAGTAAAACGTATACAATATAATTATTCTGGTTTTTAAAAAAATTCCTTGAAATTAAAAGTCTGGACTTAGGAGAAATAAGTTTCAAACATTCAAAAATTTCTTATACTTGAACACTAAATTTATGAACGATTTCACAATTTGAAATTATTTGTTCAAAGTTCAGATCTTGGCAGAATAAAAGAAAAAAAGCGCAGTTTTGTACAAAAAATCGATTATATTGGAGGGTATATAAACCCAAGAAAATGTTATTATTTACGCTTTTTTCCTAATATTTCTGAGAGAGTAGTCAACAATATTTCAACCTAGTAATTAATATTTGATGCAGAAATGTTTGATCTTTTACCCTATCTTAAATAAAAAAATGAAATTGTTTCATTATGAAAATTAAATGAAACAGTTGTTTCATAATACGAACTGTAAACTTTTACATAAGTTATCAAATATCTTAGTCAATTTATAGAGACAATTTTCATGATGGGAAACGTAATTTTTAAATTTAATTTTAATCGTGAGAAAGATTTAATTTCTTGTAGTTGAACTTAAAATGCAAACTTAAATTTTATGTGATAACAATTTTTACTAAAAGCTATATTTAAATATTTTTTGTAATTTTTAAAATGGTCTCAAATCTTCATAATTGAAAATAGAGATTTAGCTGTCTTGTCGATCCAATCTTCTTGTTCAGTTGATGCAAGCGTCTTTTGGTCTTTTGATCGATCGTCGGTTTTGGCCTTCGATTTGAATCAGCCAATGCTCTCGCAGCACCATAAATTGAACAATTGATGGTCCAGAGGTCGGAGTCGTCCGAGATATCCTCACGAAGGGGGGTAACCATTTCAGCCAGATCTTGAGGCTTACGAGGAACCTGCATGTCAATGTTCCTCTCTGTCCTGAAATCGCTATCGTCTCTCAGAAAGTGTCTGCTTTCTTTGGTTTGCCTTAATGTCGCTTTTTCATCTTGGTCTGCAGCTTGTTCAAGCAGCGGTTGGGGAAGCGCTCTGCGTACATAACCATTTTTCAAGAGGTAGCACGTTGATTTCGCAATGATTGAATCGAAACGTGCTGAAGATCTGGGTGTTTCTGCCACCACAGAGTGTGCATACGTGCCATAAAGCCTCATTGAGCAGGGATAATGCTGGCATCGTAGCAGTCTAGCAAGTCATCCTTGAGTTGATTCGTCGACTCAGTGTGGACGTTTCGCAGGTTCGTCGTCGTGTTTCCATCTAAATTAATTTCCGCACCCCGAACTCTAGGGTGATCGGCACTGTTTGCCGATCCATTGTCGGGTGCTCCGCGCGTTCGATCGTTTTGAACCGCATCTACAACTTTTTGGTGGTTTAGTGTTGTTATTGTTGTTCCCACGACCAGCTAGGGAAAGGGTTCGTCCATCCTTGTAAAGCCCCGCATGCAAGGATAAGGCTGCATACTCTGAGAGGTCGCCCGGTATCCCAGAGTCACCGTTCAAGTCACCTCGCCCAGGTGCCATTCAGCTTTTGGCACCGTTGTTACGCCTTCCTTCGGGAGTCCAACGTAGTGTAGTGAGTGCTATTCTCCCCTCGCTAACCCTACCTCGGCACTCGCTTCAATACACTGCTTTGGACTGCCGCTCACGTACGCACGACTGTTTATACCGCGCTCCTGATTGGGGCAGGGTAAATAATTAATAAGTCAAAAACTAAAACTTCATCTGATTTTTGGAAGAGGAATTTTCGATTAATTTTTTTTTTATATAGCTATATAAGGCCAACGGCGATACCACGCTGAAAACACCAGTTCTCGTAAGATCACTGAAGTTAAGCATTGTTGGGCGCGGTTAGTACTTGGATGGGTGACCGTTCAGGAAATTCTGCGTGCTGTTGGCCCGTCGTGGGTCTGGTGGGCCCACATTGGTAGTAAATATCCACCTAGAAACACTAACCGAATCGGGTAGTGAGGCAATGAACTTTCGAGTTCGAACTGCTAATCTATGTATGTATGTAAACGTCCCTTACTGGCTATTATTTAATTTTTCAAAGTTCAACTTGTCTTATTTCCAGTTGACAAGAGTTGGCAACAAAATGTCGGTGAGGTGTAGGAATTGGATAATTATTTTTTCTGTAAAATTGATTAATAGAAAATTACTTATTCAAACGAAGATTTCTTTCATTTGAATGAATCAACGTTTTATTTTTCAAACATTTTTTAAACAAAAATAATTATTTCATTGCGATGATTATGTTGACTTCTGGCATGGAATAAATATTTTTGTTCAGTTTCATGAATATACATTTATATTAAAAGACTATTTTTTATATTTAAATAATGCTTGTATTGTGTTGATTACAATAATTGTTAGAATTCAATAAATATTTATTTAATTGAATGAATATTCATTTATCTTCAATTAATATTTCTTCAACTTAAGTACTTATTTCGTTGCAATTATTATATAAACTTTTAGCTTGCAATAAATATTTCTTTCAATTTAATGAATATACATTTGTATTGAAAGAATATTTTTTACATTCAAACAATTTTCTTCTTGTGTTGATTATGATAATTGTTAGGATGCAATAAATATACTGAATGAATATTCATTTATCTTGAATAAGTATTTCTCCAATTTAAGTCATTATTTCATTGCAACAATTATATCAATTTATAGTGTTAAATAATTTTTGTTTTCAATTGAACGAATATCGATTTATCGTGAAAGAATATTTTTTAAATTTAGATCACTGTTTTATTATTATGATTTTGACAGTTCTCAGCATGGAATAAATATTTCTCCAATTGAATGAAAATTCATTTATCTTGAGTGAATATTTTCTTGACTCAAGAAAAATTAACTAATTGCTCCAATGATGTATGAATTATTTGATTCTAAAACATATTTATCCCTTTCAAGGAATCGATTTCATTGGACTGAAGAAGGAATTCCTTAGGCGCCTCAAACATATTCAATAAACCTAGGTTCCTACCTTCCAGGAAATCATTTCTTTGACTTGATATTTTTCGCATTTAATGCGAAGAAATATTTACTTGTATTAAAGAAATTTCACCAAATAAATCATTTTCTTGAATTAATGCGAGAATCGTTTGCATCTAAACAATATTAACTTAACTGAAGTAAACAATTCCTCTGTCGAAAGAAAAAAAAACCAAAGAAACGCATTTCCTTGAATCAAGTAAACTTTTTTTCAGTGTACAAGCCCTGTAAATATCACAATGGGATCTCCTTTCGTTTTCGAGAAATAATTAAAAACGTACGCCAAAACCACGAAGGAATGGTGAATAGACTATTCCTTCATGGCCAAAACGATGCACACGATATGAGAAACCATGTAAACAATAGTGGAACAGTAGAAGAATATTATAATCATATGCACGAACTTCAGAAATCGGACTCTCGGACGTTGGGCACACCATGCCACGGCGTACGTTCTTAATTATTTCTTGAAAACTAAGGGAGATCCCATTTTCATATTTACAGGGCTTGTAGAGGACATTGTGAGCTATCTGTATACAAAAATGAAGAAAATAAAAATTGGGGTTTTTTCAGAAATTAAGTTTCAAAATTAGTTTTTGAAAAATACAAGAAGTTTTTGGAATTTTTTTGCTCAAAAAATATTTTTTCAAAACTGCATCCTATTACGAATAATTTACAAAAAAATAAACCTTAATAACACTAAAATCACCAGTTATGAAAGTTTAAGAAAAAAAGGCCCAAAATTTTCAATTTTGAATATCTCCTAGGTTTTTTGAAAAAAAAAATTATTGTGGGTTTTTTCTTTCAACACCTAAGAGAACGGATTCTAGGATTTTCATCAATATTAATAAAAATAGCTGAAATTCTTCAGATGATTTGACAAGGAATTGCTCACCAATAGAAGAGCCAAAACGATTATTTAAAGTCAATTTTTTACGTGATTCTAGATATTGCGCGTGAATCAATCAAATAACGATTTGAGCAACTAGAAAATCATAATAAGATTTGGTCACTTTTATGCAATTTAAAAAAGATCTCTGAAGAGAATATTTTAAGACTACTTTGCTCTCAATTAGAAGAAAAACTAACTCATGACAATGAAACTGATGTTAATGGCAAAGTACTCTGTACTGAGCTGTTGCACTTAAAATATATGCTGCCAGATTCTGTTATAATACCTATAGATATGTTGAATTTTATCGTTCAGAACAATTTACGTGCAATTTTCCCAAATGTATGGGTAGCGTTAAAAATTTTGGTTAACAACCCCTGTTTCAGTTGCAACCACAGAACGAAGCTTTTCCAAGCTGAAATTAATTAAAACGTATTTATGATCCACTATGGCAAATGGCAGTTTGAGCTATCTCGCGATCTTGTCAATTAACAACAATCTGTTACAATAACTAGATTTTTCTGATCTTATTAACGAATTTGCGAAAATAAAGGCTCGAAAAGTAAATTTTCCTTGACGCTGAATATGAAATCTCAAATAATCATAATAAAATATGCCATCTAATTCCGTATCTTTAATCTGTATATATGTACCTATGTATATAAAATAAAAAGTTTTATTTTGAAAACTTATCACAAAATTGAATTTATTAATTGTATTCCTTAAGCCGGCCCTGACAAGAAGTGTCCTTGATGAAAATACCGCATTTCCCTTACAGAAAATTATATTACCAATTTATGACATTAATATCTTCCAGGGTAAAAATTACAAAAATTTTCGTTTGTAGATTTTATTGTCCTTTATACTCGGACCTCTAAACACGAGCAGTACTTCGGCTACTGCTTGCTCTCCGTCGGGCAGGTCCTCCTGCTTGACGGAGTCCAGTTAAAAACTTCGGCTCCTACTCCCTCCGGCCGCCGGAAGAAGCAGTAGGCAGTAACTTCGGCCGGAGTTCTACTGCGTTTTTTATCCTACTGCAAACTCCGGCGTCAGGTACCTGAAGCCCTGAAACCTTTTTTTCTGCGTCTTCTGACTTTTGTTTCTAACACTTTATTTCCTTTTCCTATTGAGTTCAGAATTCAATGTCAGCAATTCAATATTGAGAAAATGAGATTTTTGAAGTTTCTAATAATTAACTTATATTTTGCTCTTAATTTTTCATTTTGCCGTTGAACAATGAACAGTACTATACTAAATATTGCTTTGTACACTAAGTTTAATTATACATTCACATTCTGTAACATTTTCTTGTCAATCATTATCTATTGTATGAAAATAGGCTAAAAGTAAAGAAATGTATTAAAATATGTCAAAAAATTAATATCTAATAAAGTACAGTAATATTATATTATTTTTATTATTGAAATATAATAAAATTTTGTAAATAGTTAGTAATTATTAATTTCATTACAATTTAAACGTGATACGTTAAGCGAATCAAAACTTTACAACAAATTTTTTTTTGTCAACTTTACTTTTCTTTTCTAACGTGAATTAAAAAGGCAACTCATAACCGTTTTTAAAGTTTATTCCCTGAATTTTTTAGTTACAAAATTTTTTGATGAGATAGATATTTTTTCCAAAAAATCGATTAAAATGAAAACAACGTTGATTTTTCATGATTTTTGTAAAATTAGGAACAGTATCGTAAAAGGTACGCATTTCAGAGAAAAATATTGCACATAAAAAATTAATATTTCAATCAATCACACATTTCTTTTGTGAAACATTTTTTCATGCAGTCAAAAGTTTGAGAGTGGCACTAGTTTTGGCGATGAAAATAAAAAGTTCCTTGTAGTTTTTCTAATTTATAGAGAAAGGTGTTGATTTTTCATAATACAATGCGTGCTGAAATTTCGGTACAAATATAGTCGGATTTTTTCGATACAAATAGGGGAACTAGAAAACGGGCTATTTTTACCGAAATATCGGTACGAATAGCCGAATTTTGTAGGTATGTATAGACACTCCATTATGTAAAAAAAACAAAGGCTTCACTAAAATTGTATCCATGGAATTTTTATTTGGTATACTATATACCTTATACTTTATACGAAAGCGAGATCGCTTAACTGGAAAATTAGAAATTGGCAGCTCTTTTAATTTTTGTGAAATTTAGAGAATTTATGGACAACATTAAAGATAGCCTATTTTGTTTTTGACATATGCGTATGGTAATTACCCCTGGTGGAAAAAATGTTTACAAGAAAGTACAACATTTCTACAACAGTAATTTTTTGTTAAAACATGTACTTTTTTGTAAAAAATGTACAAAATTTAACAAAAAAATACAGTCAAATACAAATAGCTAAATTTGTTCCGTATTTTCGTGTAGAAAAGTAAAAAAATTAACAATAAAGTACAAGTTTCTACAATTCAAAAATTTGCATTACTTTTTATTAATATGTTTTTTACTTTGTTGTAAAAATCTGCAAGGTATTACAGAAAACTACAGAATTAAACGTTTTTTTAATTTTGTTGTTTGACATCATAAAAACCAATTTTAATTTGACGTACATTATTGTAGAAAATTACAAATCTTGACAAAAAAATACAAGATTTCACAAAACTTGAAATATGGGGAAACTGTACTTAAAATTATGTTTTATATACTGGTAGTTTATTGTAGAAATGTACAAATTTAAACAGCAAAATATAAACTTTTACAAACAATCTTTTTAGAATCCGCATCAACGTTTCGATTTGAACTTTACTGTCAATTTTTGCAGGATAAGTAATATATATGTTTCTACAAGAAACTACAATTGAGCCGCCGCCCCGGATGCAATAACCAGCCCGACGCTCGAAAACGTGTAAAGGATTGTCCGATCGTCTAAAAAAAAGAAAATGTTCAAAACCGAAAAATAAATTTTTTGAAAATGTAGAAATGTAGGGAATAAGGACATGCAACTTTTCCCGATAAGCATTTTTTTTGCTAAACGTTTATTTTTAATAACGAAAACGAAATATTTCAAAAAATTTCTCCCTGGGTTAATTAAGTTTTAAAACTTAAATCGTTCTAACTCGGCGAAATATTACTGAAATGAGTTCATATTTGCAGGATATATTCAAAATACTCTAGCGATGCCTAGGAAATCATGAAAAAGTTAACAATCGCTTATTGTGTAATAATGTTTAATTGCAAAATGAGGTCAATCGATAATTGTGTTTTCTTGGTTTCGCCGGTAAAAAGTATCTAGGTAACTTCGACTTTCAAACAACTTCCAGTGAGTGATATTTTCAGCAATGTTGAATGAAGTTTTTTTGAAAATCTCATATTGATTCGTTAAAAATTTACTGAGATATTCAGATTTGGAAAAAGCACTCGACGTCTGTCCGCGCAGACTGAACTTCGAGAACGCTGCATGACAGAGCAGTCCTCGCGACGCATTAGCTAACAGCGCGGGCAGACGTTGAGTACTTTTTCCAAATCTGAATATCTCAGTAAATTTTAAACGATTCTATATAAGATTTTGTAAAAAACTTCATTCAACATTGCTGAACAAATCACTCACTGGAAGTTGTTTGAAAGTCGAAGTTACCTAGATCACTTTTTTTCAATATTTCGTTTTTATTATTAAAAATAAACGTTTGGCAAAAAAAATTCCAAGAGGAAAAAGTTTCATTTCCTTATTCTCTAGAATTCTACGCTAATGCGCCGCGAGGACTGCTCTGTCAGGCAGCGTTCTCGATGTTCACTTTGGATTTTTTGTTAGTACTTTGGAAGGAGGTAGGAGAGAAATTAGTTACCTCTATTAATCCTTGGAACTGTCAATCTTAAGATAGGTCTGTCAACTATAAAAAATACTGTATTTTTGGAAAACTCATTGTTTTAGAGAAAGTTTTTTTTCCAAACGCTTTATGTTTTTAGGCCTGAATTGCACATTTTTATTTTCAATTAGTAGATTATTTTTTACATTCAAGAATAATTAAGGGGTGCTATGCAATAACGACACATAGATCCGTTTCACAGCAGCGTTCACTCCTGACCAGAAATCCAACTTAAAATTTTAATTTTTTAAATGTTTGTTACATTAGAGATCTGTGTATCTCAATTTACAGCAAATCTCCTGAATTATTCAGAAAGTTTATACTATTTGGGCGGCGACTGACACCTGAGGTCGCTAGGGTCGCTAGTGCGCGTGGAGATACACAAGACGACGGTTCCAACGGTGGTAACGTCTGCTCATGGAGAATAGACATAAGGAACCCAAAGTCCTGTACATTGACTTCAACAAAAACGAGCATTTTTCTGTCGGATGTACAATAACGCATCGAAATGCTAGATCTTCTCGAGCGCGGCGCTAGAGTTGTACGCGTAACGATGGCCGCCGTCATGGTCCGTGTAAGTATAACCTGTGATATAACCCTAAACAAAAATACAAAATTCCTAAATGGCTAAAAAAATTTGTTGAGGCATTTAAAGAATATTGGAATGTAAAAACTGTTATATTCAAGTGGAAGTCCGATATCAGTTCGGTGATGTGTATGCGCGTACAAGATTGAAAACTGATTAGTTATATACTTATTGTTTTCTACGTTTGTGCAATAAATCTGAAGTACCTACCACGTCCATTGCAGGATCACTTCAATTACATAGAATTACCGATATTTCGAGATAAGTAAAATAAATGTTCTGCGTTTTAATAATAATTTATACATTTCTATGAAAATCACATTGGTAAATAATGTAAGATGTCAACATATACGGCGGCCGTTTTTCTCCGTGCAACACTAGCGCCATATCTCGCGCAGTATTGTAACCCTTTTTATACGACAAAAATTTGCTTATTTTTGGTTACATTACTTTGGTCTCCTTATGTCTATTCTCCATGCGTCTGCTATTCGAATTATATCAGTCCTTCATAACGCAGCGTTAAGGTGATTGCTTCAAGCACTATTTTCGAAATGCCAGCTGTGCATGTGGCATTTGGGTGTACAAATAAAGGAGCAAATCGCTTACCAAATAAGAAAAAACTAAGGAAACCGTAGATAATGCCTTGTTCTTGTGTACAAGGTATATCTCCACTCACGGTGCTGCCCTCTAAGCTGAGCTTGACAAATTGCCGTCCCCATACACACCTAAAATTGGACCGAGAATTCGAATTGATTTAAATTCAATCAAAATGTGAAAAAAGAACAAAAATGTGAATTATATTTGGAAACTTAATTTTAATTATTACTTTAACTGTAATAAAATAATGTTGCACGAGGTGAACACTTTTTAGTGAAAATTGCAATGATCTATTTTATTTTAAAGCGAAATTAATTGTTTTGGCTGCTTTCAGGATAACATAGGCTGGAGGTCATTTAGTGGTCATTCAATATACTTGTAAATCTTTCTATTTTCTTTTGAGTGCATTGCGTAATAAACATTAGCATCGTGCACGCGAGGATTACGCAATAGCCGATAAAATAACTTTTTCTTTTATTATACATAATATTATAATATACTAATTTATCTCCTACGTCCTTCGAAAATATTAACAAAAAATCCAAACTGAACTTCGAGAGCGCTGCCTGACAGAGCAGTCCTCGCGACGCATTAGCTAACAGCGCGGGCAGATGTCGAGTGCTTTTTCCAAATCTGAATATCTCAGTAAATTTTCAACGAATCGATATGAAATTTTCCAAAAAACTTCATTCAACATTGCTGAAAATATCACTCACTGGAAGTTGTTTGATTGTCGAAGTTACCTAGATACTTTTTACCGGCAAAACCAAGAAAACACAATTATCGACTGACCTCAATTTGCAATCAAACATTATTAAACAATAATTGATTGTTAATTTTTTCATGATTTCCTAGAGTCTTTTGAATATGTCCTGCAAATATGAACTCATTTCAATACTATTTGGCCGAGTTAGAACGATTTAAGTTTTAAAACTTAATTAACTCAGGGAGAAATTTTTGTTCAATACTTTGTTTTTATTATTAAAAATAAACATTTGGCAAAAAAACATGCTTATAGGAAAACGTTTCATTTCCTTATTCTCTACAATTCTACATTTTCAAAAAATTGATTTTTCGTTTTTGAAAATTTTCTTTTTTTGAGACCATCGGAAAATACTTCTACGCGTTTTCGAGCGTCGGGCTGGTTATTGCACACGGCGGGTCAATTTAGAAACAATATTATACTTTTACCAAGAACTTTTGCTATCATAATCAATCACACTGAACTGTAGTTCGATTATTGAAAATTGAACAATAATTGACTTTACAGGACGATTCAATTTTTCAATTTGAAAGTCTCAGTAGTTAAACAAATATAAACGTCCGATTGAAACTTTATGAACTCTTCTTAATTTAAAAATAATTTGAAAAATTAAACGTTCTTATTCAATTCCAAATCCTATTCAAATATTTTTTCAATCTAAAATATTCCATTTTTACCCTATCTAATTTGAAATTTTTTAATTATGTAAGACATTTTTGGAATTTTTAGCAATATTTTACTTTTCATTTAGAATGCGCAATTATAAATCAAATATTAAAAACTAAACAATTTTAATCTGAATTATTTGAAATAGAAAGCCATGAATCCTTGATATTTCAGAGTGTTAAATTCAAACTTTGTAGGTTACAATTTTTATTGTTCTATTTAACAAAGTTTTAATATGTAAGTGAAATTATTGAATTTGGATGCATAAGTAACAATTATCAATTTGGAAAAAATTTGAGTTAGTTTAAGAGATATTTACGAGTTTTGAGAAAATTCAAACTTAATTTAAAACTGTAAAAGATTCCGAAAAATAAAAAAATTAATTTAGATTTTTGAAGATTTCGAAATAAAATGTCGTAGCCTTTTATTGATCTTTAAAGGTGTTGAGAAATAAAAAAGAACTTAACTTTGCTGGGAAAATTTAAAATGTTTTTTATTTTAAAAAATCAATTTTAACAGAATATTAAAAAAGATTAAAAAATTTTTTTGAATAATAAATAAAATTGAACAATTATTAATTTGGAAAATAATCTAATAAACTTAAAATGTATTTGGAAGTTTTGAAAAGATTCCAAAATAATTTAAAACGTGAAAAGATTTCAAAACATTTAAAACACAATTAAGATTTTTGAATATGTCCAACACAAAATTTATAAACTTTTTAAGCATTTTGAAAGATTTTGAATGATAATAAAATTATTATTAGATTCCTGGAAAATTTTTTATTGATTTTTTTAAACAAATTTTTAAGAAAATATTTAAAAAGATTTCCAACCAAATTTTAATATATAAATCAATGTTTCTAGCTCAAAATTGCTTAAAATGACATAAATGGAAAATTTATACATTTTTTTATTTATTCTTCAATTCATAGCATTGAAAATGATAGCGCGGATTTCTATTTTTAAAATGTTTGTAACTGTAAAATGTATAAAAGTTTTAAAAGCTTTAATTTTATACGAGAAAATTACTGAGCGTTTGAATTCACATTTTCTTAAACTTTAATTTGAAAACTTTAAAATTCAAACTTTGAGTGTCAAAAAGTGGTTCTTTTTCGACCTAGGATAAGAAATATAAAAAAATGTTGCAATGCCATATATGGTGTCCAATCGATTGCTATATATTTTAAAAAAGCTTCAAACGTAATGTTTTTTTTAATAGCGATTTATTATTTTTTTCTTTTAGCATTCTACCATTCCTTTGGAGTTTAAACATTCAAACTACAACAAAATACAACAATGTACAAAAAAATACATAAAAAGTACAAAATTCGTCTCAATAATAGAAAAAAGTTGTACTTTCCTGTAATTTTGGTTGTAATTTATTCTGCCGTCCTGATGAAGAAACAATACAACTGCATTTGAGAAGAACCGAGATATTCAATAAAACGCGTTTGCATCTGTACCTTTTAACGTATGAGAGTTTTTGAAACAAAAGTACTGTTCTTGGGTAAATCGGACGTGCTCTATTAACTGAAACAAAAAAAAATTGCAAATTCCAATTATTTATATGCTAGATATTAATGCATAAAGTCGCCGAGAATCCTTGCTAATAAACACATCTGCGCAGATGTGCTGCCGAATACAGGAATCAGCCTTCAAGAACCCCCGAGTTTCCTGCTGGAGAAACTTAACAACTACAAATTTTCCAAAAATTGATAAAGGAGTAAAATTATGACGTAATTATTAATTAATTATTGAATTATAATTAATTGTTAAATTTTGTTAATACAAAATGTATCAATAACACAAAACTAATTAATTTGATATTTTGATCATTAAAATCATTGTGTGAGCACAAAATAAAACAAAAGAGTGTACAGACTTTGGGCAAATTATTAATTGTTTATTAAAACCATTTAATTTCGCTCAACAGTTTCATTAACACACCTTATGACTGACAAGCATATAACAAAAAATTCAAACAATAAATGATATCCATTAAAGAAAAAGATTTTTAATATGTATGTGAATTTTACAGATTTTAGTAAATTGAACTCGACATTTTTTTATATATTCTATAAATGTTGAAATGGTTTTGAATTTAATTTTTTAGTTTACTAATTCGAATTCTAAATCAAAAATTCTTTTTATAAAAAATTGTAACGAAAAACGGCTTTTATTTGGAGTGGTTCGGTAGACCAAGTAAATAATTTTTTTTTACAAATAATCTGAGATCTGTCAGTTGAATATACATTGAGGTTAAAATTATTTATTAAAAAAAACTAATATGCAAAAAATCATTCCCCAACTCGATTTTGAATTGAATCTTCCCATTTTTTCGAAATATACAGAAAAATGTACTTTATATGATCATTTCTCAATTTTGTAGGTAAAATTATTGATTTTTTTTATATGAAAGAATTTAAGAAACTATATCACTACAAAGACTAGAAATAAAAATGAATTATTTACAATAATATATTATAGAACACAACTGATATTTATTTTTAAATATATATAATAAGTACAAATAAAAGATATTTGTATTAGAACAGTAAGTTTGGAAAAATCAAAATAAGTTTGGGAAAGTCAGAATAATATTTTCAAACTATGTGAAATTAAAAAATACTAAGACCTAACGTTTTCATTTTTTCAATTCATGAAATCTGAACTGAATGAATAGCATTTCAAAATAACACACGGTGAGCTTCAAACAACTTCAACTTAAACTTCTTACTCAAAGTCAGTTTTTTGCAGGATTTAATTCTCTCATGTTGCCTGCATATTTCAAGTGAAAAATGAAAAAAGCGATTGAGCCCTTTTTTGAAAATTCATATTTTGATTTTGTGAGATTATACTTTTATTACAAATTTTTAATTATGTACACACTATTATACATAAAATATGTAGTAAAAAAGTTCTCACAAAAATTTCTGTCAAACAAAAACTGGGTCTTTTATAGAGGTTTTTGTAATCCAAATAGTGCTACAAACACCTCTATAGAGGACCCACTTTTTGTTTGACATACAATTTTATTGAAACTTTTTTACTACATATGTTATGTATATCACCGTACATATGATTACAAATTTAAAAAAAGAATGTCGGAAAATCAAAATTTGAACTGTCAAAAAAAGGACTCGATCAATTTTTTCATCTCTTATATATATATATATATAT
>CAKNYM010047928.1:136512-148107 GCA_932195095.1 Andricus curvator
AATAACAAATTTTTTCAAACTTTCGTGTAAGGTTTGGTTTTAAGGTGCTTTAGAACATTTTAAAACGTTTAAGATTCACATAAAATATAATTTTTTCTGAACATTTAAAATTTTAATGATGGAACTTAGGAATTGAAAATTGTTACTTTGACCTTTGCTTCCGATTACCGTCCCAGTCTTTTGCATTCCAGAAGACGGTGCTCATGTGGGACAGCACTTCCTCTTCGGTTGCATTGAATTTATCTCGAACGGAATTTTGCTGATAGCACGATGTTTGCGAACTCGCGGTTGGCTTCTTAATTTTTGCATTTATTATTAATGTGTTAAGAATATATTATACGGTCGAACACTCCCAGCACATTTGCAACACAACAGCACGAAGGAAAACAAAAATTAAGGTTATGTTTGTAGTTATATTACATCTAGCGCATATGGCTTGAGATGGCGCTGCGAAGCGGTTATATGACGTCACAGTACATAGCCCGGTCTGGTACGAGTCAGGGCCACAGAATTCTTCCTATCGGGGCCAGATAGTACACATCAGATCAGGCCCTAGTCGGTAATCGGTAATATATATGGCGATTTCTGCACGGGAGAATATAACAAGTTGTTCGTTTTTTTGTACATAAATATGCAACTGTACTATCTTCAGTTCTATTGAAGACAATGAAGTGATTTAAATTAGAGGTAGTTAGTTGAGCTATCTGCAATTATTTACAATTTGAAAGAAGTATGTGCTTCTTTTTCTCTTCGTGCAAATTGCGATATTTGAAGACAGTTTTTTATATTGGAAAGCAAGTGTCAGAAGCCAGCGGGGTGTCTTTTTCCCATGCACTCAGAAAAAAATGGTCTTCATTCAACAAAATCGTTTTGTAGACCGTATTCGGTTGATTTCAGAAATCATTTTGGTTAAATGAACAGAATTTTGGTTCAGTTGACCAAATTCGTTTGCTTCAGTCAATCAGAGTTTTTGCGGTTCAATTGTTTTGTTGATTTTAGAAAATATTTTATGGATTCATACGGATGGATGAAAATACGCAAGATTACGTGAATCTGTTGGATTATCTAAGATTGCGTGATTAAGATTTTTATAAAACAGGAGAACGATTTTGTGAATCAAATAAACAAAGGATCCTGCACAATTTATATTGCATATGTCTTGTCGTCGAATTGTCTCGTCTTGTAATATTTAGTAGTTAAATAAACTACTAATAATTCACACACGATGACACAATTCCATGGTAAGCCATTTACAATGTAAATTGTGATGGGGCCTTTATGGTTAGATGAACTACAAGTTTTGGTTAAATCAACCAAAATATTTTCGTAGATCAGCAAAAATACATACTTGAAATAACTAAAATATTGTCTTGGATGGAACAACATATTTGCTCAAATTAACCAAAAGTTTTACTTAGATCAACTAAAATATTTGCTTGGATCAAGCAAAATATATGGTATAATCAACCAAATTTTACCAACAAAAAAATTGTCTTGGATCAACCAAATATTTTGTTGTCCATATAATGATCATATTCTAGGTTTGACTTAACCAAAATTTTGTTCATTCAACCAAATATTTTTCTGAGTGTGGGATCGTCCTCGTCTTTCCTCAGCATGCGTTTCCAATGTTTTGCTGAGGAAAGACGGGGACGATCCCATGAAAAATAGCACCTCGCTGGCTTCTTACACTTGCTTTCCAATATAAAAAACTGTCTTTAAATATGGCAATTTGCGCTAGGAGAAAAAGAAGCAAGCACAAACTCCTTTAAAATTGCATATAATTACAGATTGCTCAACTAACTAGCTCTAATTTAAATCACTTCATTATCTTCATTCGAACTGAAGATAGTACAGTTGTATATTTATGTACAAAAAACGAACAATTTGTTATATTCTGCAAATTTTTTAACGGCAATTTGTTGAGAAATATTTAATGTACCACCATGATTAACGTATAACATTTTGACCTTTAAAATGATCCTTTATTCATTGAGCTATCATTTTTTCTGCACTTAGTTTTTTAACGTCAAAGCCAGATGACTCGAATTTTCTCGCCGATAGTAGTTCAACCCCAAAAATTTTAAGAAGTCTGTAAAACAAGCTGATTTTGAAATTCGCAGTTTGGCTGATAATAATGCCGCATTTCATGTCAAAAGAGCACAAAAACGTTTAATTGCTCTAGCTCATGTGTAACCCACCCCCATTCAAAACCCTAACATTTCAATAATTCACCTAAAATATTACATTCAAAACTGAAAAGGGGTACGCGCTGATAATGACGGTAGAGTACAAAAAAGTCTTATCCCTCTTAGACTCGTGAAACTTACTCCATATGTTAGGGCTTGAAATTGGGATTAGGTTCTATATGTGGGGCATTATATTTTAAGTTTACCCACTCATTTAATGACGATAAATAAATTTGTGTCCAGTACAGTTTCGATAGGTTTTTTACGTCCCTTCCATTGATGATAAGATTTTTTTTTAACTAAATATTTGACCTTCAAAAATGAGGGTCCAAAGCAAATTTTACGTTGTTTTTTAAAAAATGCCCGTTTTTTATCCTAATAGATAGCTTCGGGTTTTCCTTTTAAAAGTTTTGGGGTTCAAATGTAGGATTTCTACTTTTTATTTATGAAAATGAGCGTTGAGTGATTTTTGAGAATATACCATCTGCTTTGGCGACTATGAATTCTTTTAATATCAATAAATAACTGGTCATTAGAAGAGTTGGAAATCGCCGAAATGGACGATATCCACGAAAATCACAAAATTTTCACCCGGTCCTCCTGGTTAAATATGTCTACAAGTAATACAAATTGTCCCTATAAATTACTGTACAATAGCCCGACCCTTTGTCCACGTTTTACTAAGATTGAAAAACTCTGATATGTTGAGTGAGTACACTTGAGAAATAATGTTCCATGTGTGAGAGGGATGAAACTTTTTTGTGCTCTTTTGGCACTAAATGCTAATCAAACTCTCTAAGTAAGCTCTAATAACGCAGATTAAAGTTTGTAAATATACAGTAAAGGTTTTCAAAAGTAAAAATTAATGCACATGGTGTAATTATTAAAAACTATTCTCTCATACATTAAGGAAAAATTGGATAAAATTTCATGTTAGTCAAGTAAAGTTTGCAAACATAAAGTGAAGCAAACATTAAATTATGCAATGTTAATTATTCTCTTAAAATCGGTTATAGAATGACAAATTTTGGTGAACCTTTCTAAGTTAAAAATTTATTGTTTACTCGAAAGGTTGGTACAGTTTTAAATGAATTCTAGAGAAAATTTGATTTTGTTATGTTATTATTTCCTCCGTATTGTATGAAAGTTTATCCATTGTGGAAGAGCTTTTCCTTTTTGCTACTAGACTTTATTCCGCAGTTGGGTAAGGTAAACCGTAAACCGACAGTCGTGCTGCGTCTCCCACCAACATCGCTAACATTTCAGGATCGTGTGCAAGTATTGAGCACCTCAAAGATATTTACAAATTTTTTTAATTTGGAAGGTGTTCAATTTTCAACTTACTTATAGTCCTCGTTGGCGTTTAGTATTTGATAATGGATATCAGTTGTACAATTATTGCAAACTAAAATTAGGTGTTATTTAAGTAGGAAATTACAAAGTTGATTAGCCCGGGTCGAAGCTGACGCCCGTGGCGTATACCTCAGTGATGTCATTTCAGTGGTTTGTGCCATGTTAGTGGTTTTTCTACAAAATTTGTAGTTTTTTCTTTCATTTAGTGAGATGAAAACATTATTTTTCAGTGAGAATAAAAAAATGTTTGATCCAAAAAAAAAAAATCCTATTCTTAGAAAATCACACTGAGAAAAATAGATATAGCAAAGTAGATATTAAAAACTTTGATATCTTCTATTCAATATACAAGATATTAAAGGGAAATTTCTGTTTATATTGAAAGAATAAAATGTGTGATAATAACCGTTAATATCTAAGATATTAAAAAAGCGAAATTTTATCGGAGCAATGTCGTTGCGACGTGTGGCGTGGCGTCAAAAGATTCTAACACCGCTTTGTCCGTATCTTGAGCAATCGTCGTGTGTGTGTTGTGGTTTTTCGGATATATATTGCGTTAAAAATTTTGGCGGAAAATAGATTAAGTGTTTTTGGACGTGGATATCATAATTTTCTCAAGAAAATTAGGACTGGGCGCTACAGGCATCACTTATATGTTAGCCCTGAACAGCGTATTATTATCAATGCTCGAGAATTCGGACATCGAAAACAGAGACCTGCGATGTAAAATCCTTTTGGATTTTATAGAAATTGGCATGTTTTACATGTAATTTTTGTATAATTAAAAAATATTTGTTGAATATCTTAGATTCTGCCCTTTAATATCTTGAATATTGTCAGGTAAAGTCTTTTTAATATCTATGGATGCTCTACTAGTCTACTTCAATATCTAGATTTTTATCCCATAGTTAAATCGCTAAGATATTAACTAGCAATATTTAGATAGTCTTCTTTAATATCTATTTTTCTCCGCGCAAAATTGAAGATCATGTTATCACAGTATGACAGACATTTTTTTCTAAAAATCCGGAAAAAATTTTTTTTTGCTTTGCATGGTCATAACTTCAAGAAATATCAATACTGAAAGGTAAAAAAAAAATACTACGTTAAAATTTGAACTTAAATTTTATCAAATTTTGTTTTAAAATTATTGTATCAATAAATGAGAGTTGGAAACAATCCTTTTACCACAACGTTTATTTGATTTTTTAATATTTTTTTGAGCAATAAACCCATTTTCGATAAATGTTGATTATCTAGTTTTGTACTGCCACGCTTCAATTGATGAAAATTGATATCTTACATTCATAATTGATAATAATCGTTGGGGATTTTATTGACTCTCAATAATAAATTTCTTTGAGAATGTTGATATTCGTTTTTGGCTTTGGCGCTGAAATTTTTTAAAATATTTTTATTAACTACAATGCTTTTTAAAAATAATTTTTTTTGGTACAGTGTAAATGTTTTTATAAAATGTTCGTCTCGAAACAATTTTTAAAGAATATTTGAAGAATTTTTTAACTATAAGGTTTTTCGTAATTTCATATTTTTACTATAGAGTGATTTTGCAGAAGTTTACAATGATAACAGAAAATGCTCTACAGTTTAATTTAAAAAATAAAAATTCATTCAAAACAGTTTTTTAAACTGAAATTTTTATATATAAAAAATTAAAGGAAAATGTTTTCGTCAAAGGTACGTCGCTATATAATTTTATTTTCTTAAAATGAACCAAGTATTCCATTTACCTCAAAAAATACCGCGATTGTTTACAAAATTTGAATAGTTGAAATACAAAAATTTAAATATAGTATTTATTCAGAAGTTTAATGTAATAATAATAGTTATAAGGTAATATTATATTGATAGTAATATTTATTTTTGTTTTCACGGGTAAATAAAAATTCTCAAAATATTTCAAGCACAGTCAGTGCTGATACTGAGAACGGAGAAAGCATAGTAGGATCAGGTGACATACCTATACATTACTACATCTTTTTATTATAAGTTTGGTGAAAATTTGTGGCTAAATTATAACCTAGAGAACTAATTTCTATTGTGAAATGATGCGCTCTGGGTCACCTAGCTACATATGTCCTGAACTAGTGAAAGTTGCAAATCAGAAATTTACTATCGAAAGAAATGTTTATTCAGAACGATCCATTTCTTTTTCATGGACTAAATAAACGTTTCTTCCAACGGATTTCATGGATTCCCAAGCTTTTCATAGCTCCAAAGAAATTAGTTTGACTCTAGGATTGACTTTTTTTGCCTCTAAAGAATATTTAGTCTACTGAAGTAAACAAATCCTTTGTTGACAAAAATAAACCAAAGAAGCGCATTTCCGTGGATCAAGTAATTCTGTTTTCAGTGTACCAATTACTATTGAAAAAGCAAAAAAGCGTTACCCATCGTTTTGCGAATAATCTAAACATCCCCGCGTGAGTAGCGGAATACCACCAGAAGTCGTTAATTACATGCCTTTATATGCAAGTGCCCAGGGGACGATTCATCTTAGTCTGCTATTACGTTTGTGATTTCACTGAAGCTCAAAAGGCATTATTAAAACTTTCCGAGTCAAATCCGAAGCTCGCCATAATGCGCTAGCGTCCAGCAATCCATATTATCCTTTTTTTGTGCATTACAGACAAGGAAATAGAGATAGGACAATAGACCGCTGAGCCCAGCCTGCTAAAAACTAATATATCGTGAGGGAAAAAAGTCAATGCCCATTATTTCCGAATCCCATTTCCTTACTATACTGATTACTACTGGTAGTAACTTAGGCACATGCCTTCCATGGTCAATTCACATTTATAATAGTAGGTGTTTGATCAATTGTTCTAATCACTGCCAACGCATTAAAGAAATTCTGAATTCTTTCTAAATCTGAATCATTTATAACTATACCGCTAATTCAATTTTTGGGTCATATAAGATCAACGTAGATTCTATTAAAAGTAATGCTATTGATGAAGACAAAATACTCAGTGTTCTGAATGTCGTGCTATTTTAGTATGCGTGTTGTAATTGTGGATAAAATACACGGAAAAAATTTTCTTGAGGCAAACGAGCGAATCTAGAATATATTAAATTCAAAGAAAGTGTTAGTTTAGATTAGGTGAAACGTTTAATACTTCATAAAAACTCTTCTCATAGATCAGTAATTTTGACCAAGTTGCTAACTTCGATCATTTATTATTTTCGACAGATTGTGTAAAATTTTATTATCTTCAAATAAGGTAATCTTTAGTTGGTATGGAAATATATAAAATTACATTAGCCACTTGTTCGGCTGGTATCGATAAAATGAATATCCCTGAAATCAGGATAATACTTTTGAAGGTCAAGTATGTTGTATTCCTCGCGTTTTTTGATATTTCAATTAAATTACCGTCTAAAATCTAAAAACTTGTATATTATTATTACCCCGACACAAAGTCTATCCAATATTAACATTGGCGTGCATTTCAAGTGGTAAAACTCTTTCCAATGTTCTAAAGTAAATCTCAACTGTTCCATGATGTTCTGGTGCTGCTCCGATAATTCCTTCAGACACGTATTCTTAATGGCATATTTTTTACCGTGTAATATGTATTACGATTAATGCATCTCGAATCTCGATGTATGGTTGGCAACCAACAGGACAGTGTCAAACTCAAAAAAACAACCGCATTGATGTTGGGCGCCGAGGGCGCTAAGATTATTTGTTCGGTTGTATGAGATTGCACCTTCTATGTTCATTGATTGCACCCCGTGCATGCAGAAATGGCTGTCTGTTGGTGAGCCAAGAGGGAGGGTGGCCTGGTTGGGTATTGATCCACGATGGGGTTGGTGGGATGGGGAGTGGTTGAGTGGTAGATCACAGGCCGCATGCGCACTTCCAACGGAGCTGACATTCATCGCGATCGACCCGCAATAAATAGCACTTTCTTCCACAAAGAGTATGAGCGAGTGGTACGGTGCCACTTTCCAGAAAAAAGCTTCCTTGTAATGCAAGTTGTACCAAACGCATTCTAGTATGGACAGTTCAACAATCTACGCGGAGAAAAATGGATGTTTAAACGTAGATATTTAAAGGGTAACATAGTACCACCCAACATGCAGATATTGTTGCCGCACATCTACAATCTTTTTGAGATGTTAAGACGTCAAAATATTTTTACGTTAAACTGAAACATACCCAGGTGTTAATCTCGTTCAAGCGCATACCCATTGCGTATGCGCAAATGAAAATTATATTTTGTTGAAATGGTGACTTGAACCTTCTTGTCTGTTTTTCTGACGTAGAAAATTTTTTATTAAAATATGATGTTACTTTCTCTAACAAAAGACGTATCCGGCGTATCTAAAAGATTGTAATAATTAATTGTGTATGTCAGTAACAATATTTATTTCATAAAATCAAAATAGTACAATATTGGAAAATTGTCAAAGGAACAAAATTAGCTACCCTTAATTAAAATCGGATAAAGACTTTTGTCTGTCTACACGACGTTATAAGTTTCTTAAGTTTGAGCTTATATTGACTCGAATCCATCTAACAATATGTTTGTAAATTTAAAATCAAATATGAGTTCAAGTAACAGAAAATAGATAGAATTTTAAATTCTGATTACAGATTATTCGTTCAATTATTGCAGCCGTTATTTGACATACATAATCATAAATTTCCGTTTAATATTTCGAATATTCCGGTTGAACATTTTTGTTGTTACAGAGTAACATCTCACTTTTTAATATCTACACGGAGAAACTTGTGGTTGTAATTTTTGATATTATAATATTTATTTTTACAATAAAACAATAGCAAGCCAGGCTATAGCGTCACTATTTGAAGAATTACTATTGTGAATATTAAACTGTGAAGTTACCAAGTTTACTGGCATATAATAGTAAACGATAAAATAATTGTACTTATATACTAAAAGAAAGTTTCTATAATCCATAGAAAAGAATATGAAGTTTACAAAACACAATAGGAAAGAAATTCTTCGTATGTTCATTCTACGTATTTCTAATTTTTCCTATAGAAAATAGGAAAAAAAAATGATCATCAGGGTTGACTTTTTATATATTTTATACGTTTTTGATACCTTAGCTTGATTATGCAGAAAACTCTTATTTGTTCAAACAAATTAAATTTGTTTAATTTAACCAAAAAAAATGGTCGGAAGAGCAAAATAAAAATAAATTCGCATTAACTGTTTTAATACCCCTAATACCAAAAAAAAATTGTGGTCCAATGGAATAATTATCAATATTTTATTTCAATTATGTATAAATCAATTTCATTTGTTTAAATACTTGTTTTTTCTTAAAAAGTCGGCTTCTTTTTAACAAAATCAAAATCAGGGGTTAACTTTTTATATATTTTATACGTTTTTGATACCTTAGCTGTGCATGAAATATTTTTAGAATTTTTTTTTACTCCGTGAAAATAAAAATGAACATTAAAATAATATTACCTTATGATTATTATATTAAACTTCTGAACAAATGTTACATTAAAATTGTTGTACTTCAATTATTCATATTTTTTAAACAATGGTGGTATTTTTGTAGGTCAATGGAATATTTGTTTAATTTTTAGTTGCGTTTATTTTGATAAATTACGTTGTTTGTACCAAGAAATCATATCTTACAATGAAGAAAAACTTTTACTTCAGCCGATGGATTTTAATTTGTTTGAGAGAAATATTTGCTGTATTAAAAATCACATTTGGCAATATCAACTACCTAATTTTTGAACACAAATCTCTTATTTCTTTAAAACAAGAACAACTTTCGTTCGCTTAGTTAATATTTCACTGACTTACATAAATATTAATTTGAAACAATAATTTCATACTTTTGGTTTAGATAAAACTATTTTTATGAACTATTTTTATTTTGACTAAGGTTACAGCGTATTATAAAGTTAGTAACACTGTGATCTGATTGGCTGACAGATATTTATATCTGTACTTTATGGTACGATGAGTTCAGTGACCCCAACTTTGGCATATAGATCTACTGCACTTGCGCTAACTGGTGTGATAAAAAATAGTGTGTGAGTCGTCCTTCGTCTCGGGAATTGAATTCAATTGAATTGGATTGGATTGGGTTGGATTGATTTGGATTGGATTCCCTCTCGGGTTTTTAGATTAGGACTCTAGCCAACCTATTTGCACTTATGATCGACTGGTGTGATAAAAAATAGTGTGTGACACTCGGCCCTCAAGTGGCACTCTGCCTCGTGTGAATTGCAGTACTCGTTCTTCGTCTCGGCTACGCCTCGACTCCGACTCGTACTGCAACCTTCACACTCGGCCAAAAAAATACCACTTAGGGTCCTTGTATCACAAATAACTATTCTTTGTATTAAAACAATGTTTTATATAACGTATTCAGTAAGATTATCGGACATATATTACAATAAAATTTGACCAGTAATCTACAGACCTTTACTTCACATCTTCAATAATATAATATAGGAAATTTCGCTTTCCGAACAAATTTTAATCGAGTGCGAAGCACAAGGTACGCGATGAGAATGTGTTCGTTAGAGCCGAAAGAGCTTCAACAAAAGAGAACTCACAATAATCAAATAGCAGTTGTGGATGGTTTAACCTTTAATTAAAAAGTTCTATGCACAAATGATCAGAGTTTCAAAATTCCAAATGGTTTTGTCAAGGTGGCAGACCATACGTAAAAAAGTAATTTTAAGTTATGATACTGAATTTCTTGATATTTGATTTTTTTAAATTTGTTCCGCCATATTGGATCAGTTATTTAAAATTTTGAAAATCGGACTTCAGATTTGATATCAGTGACCAAAAAAACCTTAGAGTCAGTAATTTTTTGAGTGCTTTGAAGCATATAGGCTGATGCGTTACTGAAATTGACCCATACAGAAACAGGGGTGGAGATTTGTCATGTTATCTCGAGAACGGATAATCCGATTTTTAATTTCATTTCAAATTATTGTTAAACCTAAAAAATGAAAAAAATATGGCTAGTTCATAATCAAAAGCGAAATATGAACTAATATTAACTATTAATATGTTAAACTAGTATTTTAACTTTATTTTTAATGAAAAATGGTGTAGATTTTATCATGGCACAATCCACAAATACCTTAAACTATAAATTTTACAGAATAATGCATTTAATTTTCGAATTCTAACATGATTTTAGGATAAATAATTCACCTACAAAATCAATAAATTTTATCAAAGCGAAGTTTAAGTTCAGTTATACTAATTTTTAAACTGAATTTAATTATTAAAGTGGATACTAAAACGAGTACATTCGTAAATTATTGCGTTTGAATTTTGATGTACAGCGCTTATTATGGAGTCTCAATCAGGTTATTGAGTTGGAAGTACAGGTCAAAATTGCTTCTAGTTCTCCATCTTGATTTGTGTAACGTAGTGTTGCCACAGAAACAGTACGAAAAACAAATGCTTGCAAACACCCTAACTGCAATGGGGTTCTTGTTTTAGTTTTCCTGACAGGGGATGGAAGTGCAATATATATATTCCTTGATATGCCGAAATTAGGGAAAATGTTCGCACTGCAGTTTAAGAATTTATAAAAATATTAGAATGACAACTGAATAAGGACCAAAAATAAAATTATTTCTATATCACATGGTAGAAATTGTAGTCAAAGTTATAAAAATATTGGGCCATTTTTCACAAAGTTTCAGAGAGGTAAAAATTTGTTTATTTTCTGTGTTTGAGGGCGGAAAAACCAAATGGCCCTTATCCAGTTGTGATTATAAAAAATTACGAAAAATTGGTCCTTATCCTGTTGTCATTCTCATGTCTCCATTTCCTATAGGCTGTAAACTTTACCTCGGGCATGTTTGCGCATGCTTCAAAGAAATTTTTTGGGCACTTAATGTTAATTCATTTTGATTTGCGATAACAAAATCAATTTTTTTAACCATGAATCATGTTATGAGACGCTAAAAGGATCCTGAATCATCGCGAGACGTCTCCAACGATTTGACAAAAGAGGTCTAGATTTTACTGGTTCAACTTAATCATCCATGACGTAATAA
>CAKNYM010047929.1:0-17914 GCA_932195095.1 Andricus curvator
TTACCGACTAGAGCCCCAAAATTCAAATTGCATACTTGCTCACAACAAGATCTTATACAGCGTCTTCAAACAAGTTATTGGCCTGTAATTCTCTGGGTTGGACAAGTTGCCTTTTTTTTGGCAGGAGTATAGTGCGTCCTAATACCAGCCACTGCGGATTGGGCGTCTCCGACTTTAAATATGAGGTGAATATGCGGGCCAAATGTTGGTGTGTAAAAGTAAACTTCTTCCACCAAAAGTTCTTGATACAATCTGGTCCAGCAGCGGAAAAGATCTTCGTGCCTCTAAGTGCTTTTTTCACCTCTTCGGCAGTGATTGATGGACATTCCTCCTCAGATTTTATGAGGTTGTCGCAAAACTCCTTGAAGCGGATGATATTTTCAGTATCTTCTTTCAACTCTAGTGTTTTCGGGATCTTGTACACCTCTCTCCAAAAAGTCTCTACCTCCTTGGGCTTGGGTGGATTTTTGACAGAAACAGGTAGATCGCTGAAGAGGCGCGATGGGTCTGCGAGAAACTGTTGATTCTCCCTGATCCATCTCTCCCCCTTCTGTATTCTCCTCCTTGCGTCAGATAACAGCCGTATTTTGTCAACAATATGCTGCTTGATTGACAGCAGCTTTGACTTGTTTAGTGTGTGATTCAAGATCCTTAGTTCTTGGGCGAACTTTCGAACCCTTTCCCAAAACGGTCTACCAGATGTTATGTAGTCAATCACACATTGAACACGGGACGCATTCTGTCTTGCCCATCCAAACTTCTTGTTCAGTTGATGCAAGCGCCTTTTGGTCTTTTGATCCATCGTTGGTTTCAGCCTTCGATTTGAATCAGCCAAAGTTCTCGCAGCACCATACACTGAGCAATTGATGTTCCAGAGGTCGGACTCTTGCAAGATATCTCCACGAAGGAAGGCATCGATTTCAGCCAGATCTTGGGGCTTAGGAGGATCTTGCATGTTAATGTTCCTTCTAGTAATGAAATTGCGATCATCTCTCAGAAGGTGCCTGCTTTCTGCGGTTGGTCTCAATGTCGCTTCCTCATCTTCGTCTGCAGCTTGATAAAGCCGCGGTTGGGGAAGCGCTCTGCGTACATATCCATTTTTCCGGAGGTAGTCGGCTTGATTTCGCAAAGACTGATGCGAAACGTGCTGAAGCTCTGGGTGTTTCTGGCACCACAGAGTGTGCATACGCGCCATAAAGCCTCCGCGAACAGGGGTAATGCTGGCATCGTAGCAGTCTAGCACGTCATCCCTGAGTCGATCCGTCCACTCAATGTGGGCATTTCGCCGGTTCGTCGTCGTGTTTCCATCTAAATTATTTTCAGCACCCCGAACTCTAGACTGATCGGCATTGTTTTCCGACCCATTGTCGGGTGCTCTGCGCGTTCGATTGTCTTGAACCGCATCTACAACATTTTGGTGTTTTGGTGGTTTCATTGTTGTTCCCACGAGCAGCTAGGGAAAGGGTTAGTCCATCCTCGTAGAGCCTCGCGTGCAAGGATAAGGCTGATACTCTGAGAGGCCGCCCGGTATCCCAGAGTCACCGTTTGAGACACCTAACCCAGGTGCCATTCAGCTTTCGGCACGGTTGTTACGCCTCCGCTTAGGAGTTATTCCTTCGGAACCATCCCTGGACAATTGTCCGCGACTGCTTATTAATTATTGTAACCATATTCAGCAGAAACCCTTGGTACAGGAACCCTCTATCCGCAACCCGAGGACGCGTTCGGTGGCTTTGTCATAGGCCCTTCGGTTCTATTCCAAAGGTATATATATATATATATATATATATATATATATATATATATAAATATTTAATGATTTGTTTCTACGAGAGAACGATTTGGCGTCTGCGCGGGTCGAAAATTCCAATGTATATTTTTGGGCCACCCTAATATATATATAATAATAATTTATTAATACTGGCATGAACAAGTCGAGAGAGAGAGAGATAATAGAATTTCACAATGTGAACTATTTACAACATTTTAAAAAGATATTCACACATGAAAACAGTTACCATAATTCGGTTTTTCAATTTGTAAAAAGAATTCCACAAAAAGCAGCCTGCTATAAGAGACTATAACTTCTGTTCTATAAAAGCTAGAATCAATTATTTTTTTAGTTTTAAAGATAATTCAATCTTCTTTAATTTATTTCCACACAACTTTCATGTGCGATGTACAGGGGATGAGATATTGTGCAAAAAGAAAAAGATTTAAAGTTTTTTTCACTGAAAAATCAGTTTAAGAGGTCATAACTTCTGAACTATTCATGCTAGAACATTCTTTTTTGTTTAATTCTTTGGAATTTTTTTAACTTTCTTTTTGGTTTTTAGAATTTTTACGACAAATGGACGAGAATTGTGGAATCTTGAAAAAACTGATGTCTTCCACATATTTTGCAAAATCTAAAAGGGATCGGAATGTCAATCAATATTAATCACACAGAAACTTATTTTGGGCGCAAAATTGAAGGTTTTTTGTACAGAAAACGTTGCTTATTATTTGTTCCTTTAAAAAAAAATAACATAAATGGATCAAAAAACAATAAATATCGAGTTATTTTACAAGGGGGACTAACGATTTTTTTCATATTCTGTAAAATACTCAGGAGGCATCCCCAAAACATAATTTCTGAGGTACAAACTTTAGCCTGCTCATTTAAGTGAAACTTGGTTCTGAGGAGGCGTGCCTTGTCTTGTTTTTATAATTGAAAGAAAGTGCGCATCCTATAAAAAAAACAATTTTGTTATTATGCATTTTATTGCAACTTGTGTCGTTTTTCCATAAATTTAATTTGTTTATGTTCAATGTTATTTTTTACGATTTGAACCAAAAATATGCATCCTAGCGTAAAGTGGTTCTAAGAAAATTTGTAAATGTAATTTAGGCGAAATATTTTGTTAGGTAAAATGTTATTGTAGCGTGTATCGTTTTTCCAAAAAGTTAATTTTTTTATTTTAAAAGTATTTTTATTACAAAAGTTTATAACAAATTTGTAGATCTTTTTTGGTTGAACAACTTTTGTCTATTCATCTTTTTTCGTACCTTGCGTCGTTTTTCCACAATTTTTTTTATTGTTAATGTTATTTTTCACGATTGAAACAAAAATCACGCATCTTATCAAAAAATGATTAATAAAAATTGTGTAGCTCTTTTCTAAGTGAAAAACTTTTGTCTATTAATTTTTTTCGTGGTTTGTGTCGTTTGCCCACAAATTTAATTTATTTTAATCCTAAATCAGTTTTTTACAAATGAAACAAAAACTATGTGTCCCATCAAAAAGTGATTGATAACAAATTTGTAGATCTTTTTTGTGTGAAAAATTCTTGTCTATTCATCTTTTTTCGTATCTTATATATTTAGACCGAAAAATGGAATTTTTGATTTTTCATTATTTTTGTGTGTGATAAAAACTTGAATTTTCGATTTGTCAAGAAAATTAAAAAAAGTCTTATAACAATATTGTAGGGTCTTCAAAAAGAAATTTTTTTCTTCTTCTGACTTTTTTCACATCGTGCGTTGTTTGGCTTAAAATGTTCATTTTCTTTTGATTTTTGGAATTTTGTAAATGCTATAATAACTACAGTAATTTTTGTTTTATCAAAAAAAGTCATTGGGATAAATTGTTTGTATTTTTGAGTACTACGAACTTCCGTACATAGAATTTTTAAATTGGAAAAAAGTGGTCTCAAAAATTTTGAAAAAGCGCTCACTTTTTGAATTGTTATCCAAAGTGGCTGGCTAACGAACTTGACCTTCATTTTAGGACACTTGAAGAGTGTACCAAAGCCCAATCCAATCTGTCAATTCTTTCGAAAGTTATCGTGCTAACAAAATAAAAAACTACATTATTACATGCACACCTATCCACCCGCACACAGCACACATACAGTCAGACAGACCCAATATTTGCGAAAACCGGTTTTTTTGGGTTCAGAATGTCTCAAAACGTGGACATTGAACAAAAACGGTGGGGGTCAAATTTTACACAAATCTAATACCTTCTCTGATAAGAATGTAAAAATGGTGTTTGCGCTAGCTTAACGTTAAGCGGACAAAACAATAGTATAATAAAGCGTACGGAAAATTAATTTACAAAAGTGTCACCTTAAAAAATAATTTTTGGCTCATAAAGGGATCTTGCAATATGATTATCAAAATTAATTAAACAAATTTATTTCCGTACCCTATATTGAAGCTCATTTAGAGCTCTCTGAATATGATCATTAAAGTTTAAAAAAATAGTTAAAAAAATTATTGCCTAAACAAATTTACCAAATATTAATTTTACAAATTATTTCCCTTGCATAATTTCTGTCTCATTTAGGGCTCCTCAAATATCGTCGATTGAAAGTCGTCCGACATTTTCTTTTCCCTTTTTTGTTGTTGTTATATTTGGTGTTTTGCCAGCTTAACGTTTTAAAACTACGTGAACGAAACCATAAAACCCATTATTTCTTCTCACTTAATTCAGGGCTCATTACGCTGCCGCTTAGTCTAGAAAAAAGTTAAGTGGTTACGTATTCTAGAACTGTGAGTCCCATAATCTTTAATTACGAAATTAATAATGTTCAATTAAGTTTAGTAGAATCCACGTGCGATCTAGGAATAAATTTTAACTCGCAATAAAGATTTAAGGATCATATTGAAATAATGATTAAACAAGCCACCAAAATGCTTGGATATTTGTTCAGGTTATTTATGCGTTTTAAGGAAAGGGAAACGTTAATAATTTTGTATAATAGTCTTTTACTTTCAAAACTAGAGTATGCATCTGTGATATGGTCACCGAAATTTGTATCACATGCTGAGACACTCAAAAGGATACAGAAGAGCTTTTTGAGGTATTTGGTGTTTAAAGAGGAGGGTATTTATCCTGAAAAGGGTAGCTCATACCTCATACCTTATACATGTTTTAACAGAATGCCGTTGGAGGATAGAAGATCACTGCACTATCGAAAACTGTTCTTCAAAAATTAACTGTCGATTTCTACTTGGTAGACTTCATTTTCGAGTGCCTCAGTTTGATACACGATCTCAAGAGCCTTTCCATATTGAAACTCAAAAGGCAGGCAATGCTTACAATTCTCCAGCGCAGTATATGTGTAGGTTGATGAATGATTTCTGTAATACTCACACTGAATCATTTGATTTGTGGAAGTCCTCCGATTTTTCCTTATCCCCTTTTTTTGGTAATATTTGGTGTTGTACCAGCTGAAGGTTTTAAGAATACGTGCACGAAACCATAAAACCCATTCTTTCACCTCACATAATTCAGGACCCATTAAGGTCTCTCCGAATATGTTTAAAGTTGAAAAAAATTATTTAAACAATTATTTTTTAAACAACTTTACCAAATATTAATAAAAAAAGTTTATTTCCCTTGCATAATTTCAGGCTCATTTAGGACTCCTCAAATATCGTCTACCGGAAGTCGTCCGACTTTTCCTTTTCCTTTTTTGTTAACGTTATAGTAAATATATGAACATAACCATAAAACCCATTATTTCTTCTTACGTAATTTAAGGCTCATTGAGGACGTGGTTGCGGCTGAAATTTTACCGCGATTTCGCTGGGAGCGGGTGCAGTATTTCAGACTAGCACCCGCTCCCGGTGAAATCCCGCGGTTGTCCTTACGACAAACTTGTAATTATGTATATATATATATATATATATATATATATATATCCCATGTTCAATGTGTGATTGACTACATAACATCTGGCAGACCGTTCACGGAAAGGGTTCGAAAGTTCGCCCAAGAACTAAGGATCTTGAATCACACACTGAACAAGTCAAAGCTGCTGACAATCAAGCAGCATGTTGTGTCATTAGACATCTTAATACTGGAGAGACATATACATACCTGGGCGTGCCTCAAAACCGCATTCAGGACGTAACATCAGTGAAGGAGTCTCTCCGAAGCAGGTACAAGCATCTTCATCGACAGATTTGGTCTTCCAATCTGTCGGCGTTGAACAAGGTATCTGCGACTAACATGCTTGCCGTCCCGGTTCTACTCTACTCGCTTGGGGTGGTTCAATGGACGAAGAACGAGCTTAAGGCCCTTGATATCACCACATGTAAGATCATGCATATGCATAAAAGCTTGCATATCAATTCGTCAGTTCCGCGATTATACATTTCACGCCGTCAAGGTGGACGTGGGCTTCTGAATCTCCAGTGTCTTCATAACCGAATTGTTCTAAGTACAGCTTACATCGTAGCGAATGGCAGGGATCCTCTCCTAAAAATGGTCAGGAATCACGAGATGATTGGCGAAGGAGCGTTCCTTTACAAAGCCGCGGAGCAAGCGGACGAGATCCTTGGCCTGAATTTTAACATCAGAAGTGAGGAAAGTGCATTACTCCATCTAGATGATTCACTTCTAAAAGCCGAAGTGAAGAAAGCAGAAGTTCAAAATTTTCACCAACAGCTACTCGAAAAGAAAATGCACGGAAACTTTCACAGAAATGTAGAAAAACAGTCATTGTCGAAAGAGCAAACTTTTGCTTTCCTCAGATCATCAGGGTTTAATTCAGGTACAGAGGGTTTTATTTTCGCATGCCAGGACGGTGCCATTTCCACCTTAGCATACCGTGACCACATTTTATGTCAAGAAGTTCCCAGTGACCCAGTGACCATCTTTGTCGCTCTTACGGCGTTGGCCGCGACCCTGCCCTGCCGAACGCTCCGAGGGAGATAGAGTCAATTGTACAAAACGAAAACTGCCAAATTTTCTGTAACTACGATTTTCGGACAGCAGTCTAAGTTGCACACTCGAGGCCTGACATCGTTCTCCAAGACTTCGAGCAACGAACTATATTCGTGATCGAATTCTCGGCTCCGTCCGAATACAACATCACTGTCAAGGAGAAAGACAAGGAGGAGAGGTATCAAGACCTTAAAAGACAGCTGCAACGACTGTACCCAAAATATTCGGTACAAGTAATTGTCCTTGTGATAGGTGCTCTCGGAGGTGCGGAACTTTCACTGTTTCGTAACCTGAAAGTCATACCCGCGTGCCAAAAATATGCCAAAGGACTTGCGAGATGAATGCGGAAAGCTGTCATCCTTGGGTCGCTTCGTGTCCTCAAGACACACGAGGGTTTCGCCGGCCGGTCGTTGTGATTTCGTCGTACCCTGTGACCACCCATCTCACGGTTGTGAGACGTGGCCATAAGTGTGATTAATCGCGGTTCTACTGGGAGCCGGTGTCATTTTTTAGATGGAAGTTGCTCTCAGTGGGACCCTGCGGTGGTTGTTTAACCTTTTTTTTAAATTCTCTGTCAAATTAGCCATTCCCCCCTCACACTTCACTTTTTGAGATAAATGGGCCCTATAGGGCTTAAAGTTTTCAGTGAAGCTTCTAGTTTTTAAAGCTGTATGGCATATTTGGATTTTAAATATGGCTGAATAACAATGGCCGCCACAATGAAAAAACTGCTAAATTTAATCTCTTATTTTAATGTGATTCTTATAAAAACATAATTTGAACTTTTGCGATTCACTTTTAAAGTATTTGTGAGGTCGCTAATCACGAATATACTATTAATTTTTTTAGAATTTCTTCAGAACCAATCTGAGTCTTGCAGTGAAGGCAGCCGTTATGCTTTTCTTAACTATCGTATGTTGAATACCCTTAGATTCGAGAATACCCAGGGAATTATATGACTCGCCCTCAGCCATTGCCTCGATGTCATTCTCGAAATCGTTCTCTAGCTCTGTGGTCCCTCATTTTCCTCTGGTTAAATGCACTGTTCTACATTTATCTAGTCCGAACTCCATGTGGATATCATTGGAAAACTGCTTGGTGACATCGATCACTTGCTGCAGTTTCTGTTCTGAACTAGCGTATAGCTTCAGGTCATCCATGTATAGAAGATGGGTCACTTGATGACCATCCTCGTTATCATGTATTCGGAACCCATGAGACATGCTATTTAGTGTTTTGCTCAGTGGGTTCAACGCTAAACAGAACCATAATGCACTGAAGGAGTCTCCTTCGAATATACCCGTCGTAATGCGTATTGATCTAGTTATCCTTGGCTGTCCAGGATCAAAATACTTGATTCTTGTACCCCAAAGCATCATCGCACGACTTAGGAAGTCAATGATGCGTGGGCAATTTTTGTATACTTTTAAGACGTCAAGCAAATAGTCATATGGTACTGAAAGAAACGCTTGCTTGTAGTCAATTTATGCCATGTGCAAGTTTCTTTGATGTTTATGAGCTTGCGTCATGGCAACAGCATCTATGGTGACTAGATCTTTACTTCCTCGCGAGTTTTTACAACGTCCTTTTTCTTCCTCTGTAAGGATGTCATTCTCGTCGCAGTGAGAATATACCTTATCTGCTATGATAGCTGATTTGGAGCTCCTGGTTTTTTAGGCAACATATGCGTAGTACCCTGGAGCATAAAGCCTGGCATCAGATCTGGGTGTTCGATGATCTTCTGAAAACACCTTGCCAAGGCAGGATGCACACTAGTAAGGTACTTGTACCAGAAGTTGTGCACCATGTCCGGACCTGGAGCTTTCCAGTTACTTTCTTTTTTCAAAACCGCTGAAAAATCTAAAGCTGTGATGTTAGTCAGCTCCATTTCAGCGTTATTGCTTGCTCTTGCTTTCTCTAGTTGGAACCACGCAGTGTCCAAATTGCTTCTGTTCGTTTTTCCCAAAACATCCGACCAGTAGTTAGTCATATCTTGCAATTAAGGGACTTCGGTGTCATCTTGGTTATTTTGCTTTGCACTCAGTTCACGATAGAGCCTTCTTTCATCTGCCTGAAAGGTTCGATTTTGTTGCCTTCTTGCACTACTTTTCTTGTACCGACGCAGTCTAGCAGTAATAACTTCAAGCCTCTGCCGTTGGGTGTCTATAATCGCATCCAATATTGCTCGTGTGAATGTCTCGATGTACCGAGGGTGGATGATTTTATTAGCATGGTGTATCAGCTTTCTGGTTCGATTTCCTTTCTTATATTGAGTCAGTCGACCCAATTTGCACCTTATTTTGCTGACATCCATATCCAACCTGATTTTACATGGCGGATCTCGCTCCCTTCCTGGGGCAAAGACTGCATTTATAGGCCTAGTTCTACGGCCCAACGTTCTAACAGTTGCCACAGCTGCACAGTATACAAGAGTTTGCACCTCTAACGCAGTTTGTGTTGCGTTCAAATGCATAGGTAAAACCTTGCTGTTCAGGTGTTCTATTAGTGCACGCAGATCATTTGTGATGTTCATCTTGGGCAGTGAATGCCTTTGTGTTGGTTCTACGTGTCTGCACTCTAGTAAAGCATGGCCAAAATTCCTTTCAAGGTGCTGTAGTTTTTCTGGGACTTCGCTGTTCATATCATTGTTTATAATGTCCGGATGTGGTTCTAGTCAATCCGGTGCTTGATGTTCATTATCCCTAGCACCTATGCTTTCGGCTTCAATCAAGTCTTCGTTGTCCACATCTTGCAATGGAAGTTCATCAATAGGAAGCTGCTGTTCTACTTTCATTCCGATGGCAGCTATTTCAACAGCCGAAAGCAATCTGTTTACAGATATTGAGCGTTTTTGATCTTCTAGATTCTCCTCATTTATTCTTGTGGCTAGTTCTGGGTACTTAAGTAAGAAGAGTCGATGATGTTCTCTCCTTACACTTTGCCCACTTTTCTTTGCCAAAAAATAAAAACTCATTACATCTCTGTTCATATGGTATGTCCATTTTAATCGCCGTCTTGGTTGTTGAACCTCTGCTTCTCGCTCTGCTTGTATTAGGCATCTACCACTGGAGGATGTGGTGGTGCTGGATCATCACCAGGTTGAGGAAGAACATCAATTGCCGCTGCTTCGTGTGACGCGGCTTCCTCTAACTCATGTTCATTGCCGTTGCTTTTCCACGCCAAATCAACCTGTTGTTTAATCTCCATTGCTCGATCTTCGGAGATGTGTAGATTAGTTCTGAAGTCTTTCACCTTAGCGATAAGGTCTCTTAGTGCGATTTTATCTATTTGAGGATACTTTGCAGCAAATTTCGTTCTAAAATTTTGTCCTCTTTTGCGTGAGGTTTCAAACTTCGCACTTTCATAATAGAGACTCATCAGTTCCTCTGTGGTATCCCACTTGATGCTCTCCCACGGTATTTCTGTTGAGGTGGTTGGCTGCAAATAGCTAAGGCTAGCCAAAGCATCCTCAGCAGGCACAGTTGATGTTTCACTGCTTACCGTATGTCGTAGATGTTCTTGCTGGCCCGCTATTTGATTATTGAGATCTGCCTGAATATGTCGCAGCTCACCATCACCACCGCCCCGCATACTGTGGCCAACATAGCCGTCAAATTAATGAGAGAAAAGCTCAAGCCCTACCGCGACGATAACGCGAGAACACCTTCGTCCTATTATGTGAGAAGTTGTAGGCTCCGGAAGCTACGAACATGGTTCCTTAAAGCAACTAATACCGACACAACTGGAACGTGTACGTCATCCGCTTTTGCTCCTTCTGTCCTAGAAGGTAAGCAAGGGCGGGAAATTTACGCGAGATAACGTCGTGCAACACCGTGCCTTGGAGTCAGGTCTCTAGCCGCGGATGACCTTACGCGGCAGACGGGACAGTTGGAGATGAAGGTTTCACCTCTGGATACTTTTTTAGAGCTACCAATCTTTGTAGAATGTTATGAGGAACAGTGTTGACGGACCAGATGAAGTGATCCCAGAAGAACAGCCTTTTGCATCCGGTTCGCGATGGAATGAGCCTGACGCTGGCAAGCCGGAATCTTGTTGAGCTGGATAAGAAATGAAGCGTTCATACCTCCAAGACAGACGATTATGAGAACTATAAAATGGACTTTGTAGCCTTGGTACAGCCTGCTCAGCTCGAAAAAAAGTGCTTGATATTTCGCCCATTTTTCTTCCTCTTTTGCCGTGATATTACCATCGGCTGGTGCCGAGAATTCAATCACGTAAATGATCTTGGTCTTCAGATCTTGGAGGACAACATCAGGCTTCGTAGCACTGATACGTTGAGTGGTGGAGAATGAGAAATTCCAGTAGATCTTACACTGATCATTCTCTACAACGGACTCCAGGTCCCCCTGGGAATAGATCAACACCGTAGAAGTGCCTAAGATGGTAATATAACACTTTTAGAGCAGCATTGTGTCTCTCTATGTACGCGTAGCGTGCATATTTTGAGCATCAACTGAGAACATGTCCAAGTGTTTCTGGCTCTTGCTTGCACGGTCGGCAGTTGGTATCGCCTACAGGTACATTCATTATACGCTCGCGGTAAACTAAGGTGTCTATAACGCCGTCTTGACAAGCAAAAAGAAATCCCTCAGTCTCCGATCTCAATCCAGAAGACTTGAGAAACATGTTGGAAAGACCCATCGAGAGCTCTTCTCTACGTATGATGCCGTAGAATTTACCATGAAGGGGCTTGTCAGCATGTTCTTTCAGTAAAAGCGTATGTTCTGCTTCCTGTACACGACTTTTGAGCACCAAAGGTTTCAGTGATGCTAGGCCATGTGTAGTGTCGCTGGAATCAAATGGGAGGCCAAGCTACTCTGCGGCCCCATCTGCGGCACGGTATAGAAACGCCGCAGCATTTACGACTTCATGTTGATGTACGAGTCGCATACGGGAATCTGTGCTATTGAGAGCTGAGCAGGCTGTAGCCAGAACCGTCCTTCGATGAAGACACTCTAAGCTTAGCAAGCCTCTACCCCCTTTATCTCGAGGGAGGTATATTCGAGGTACGGAAGATCTAGGATGATGACTTCGATGGATTGTCATCATCTTGCGTGTGCTTCGGTCAAGTTGCTTCAACTCATCGACGTTCCATTTTACTGCACCAAACGTGTAGAGCAGTATTTATTATTATTATATTGTTATTATTATATTAGTTATTTATTATTATTATTATTTCCTGGGTTGAGACCGTAAGAGCCTCCTGACGCCTGGGTGATCCCGTCGCCTTACATCTCTCCTACTAAAAACAGTGGAAAGACTTGTGGATAGATATGTCCGCGAAAAGGTCTTATCAAGTAGGCCACTTCACAAGGAGCAACACGCCTATAGGGCTGGTCATTCGACCGAGACGGCCCTAAGCGGAGCAGTAGACCTAATGGAAGGACAGCTGAAGCAGAAAGGTCTCGCGATTGGAACCTTTATGGATATCGAAGGAGCCTTCAACTAAACCTCCAGAGATATGATCAGGGTGGCCATGATTGCACATGGTGTGCCCATTGCTGTCGTGGATTGGACCTGTCACATGTTGGCCAACAGGAACCTAACAAGGACGAAGGGTGATACCACTTTATGTGGAATAGTTGACTCGGGATGTCCACTGGGAGGCGTTTTATCGTCCCTGCTGTGGTGCTTGGTAGTGGATGAACTGCTTCATTTGCTCACGAGTCAGGGCTACCACGTTATAGTTTACGCGGAAGTTATACTGGTTATCGTGCGCGACCAGCATCTGGATGCGCTCTTCGGAGTAATGCAGCAAGCACTGGGGATAGTGGATTCTTGGTGCAAGAAGACTGAATTATCGGTCACTGTAAGTAAGACAGACGCGGTTGTATACACCAGACGGTATAAGCAGGGAACCACGAGTACACTGAAATTGTGAGGACGACAACTGGAAATCAAAGAACGAGCTAAATATCTAGGAGTCATCCTGTATAAGAAGCTGTCATGAAACGAGCATCTGGAAAGCAAGTGCAAAAAGCTAGTAGGAACCTTTATGCATATCACGTCCTGAATGTGGCTCTGTGGCACGCCCAGGTATGTATACTGTATAGGTCTCTCAAGCGCAGAGTTGTCGTGTAGCTCTTCTGTCGACGAGCTCAGGGACTTTGGGGATGCCATTGATTTTTTCTCGCTTCAAATAAACCTTGGCGCATTTTTCTAACCCAGAATCCATTTCAATCTCCTGATATCTCTTAAGATCATCCATGTAAAATACATGAGTGATCTTATGCTTTCGATTTCCAGGTTTGCCGCAGAAGTACCCTTTGGAATTGTGAAGTGCGAGAGATAGTGGCAATAATGTGAGGCAAAATAGGAGTGGGCTCATGGTGTCGCCCTGAAAGACACCTCTCTGAAAGGTGACGTTGTTAGTTGTCACACGATGTTATCCAGATATGTGGATGAACCTTTAAGCAGGTTCTCCCGACATCGTGCTACGCCTTTCTTTGAGCCGCGTTGTTCGTACATCTCTCGCCACACAGGGCCAATTGTCCGAACAATCATATCATTTAGGATAGCTGTGGAGATTTTATACGGTGTGTTTAGACAAGTGATTGGCCTGTATTTCTTAGGGTCAGCTAAGTTGCCCATATTTGGCAGGAGCACTGTGCGCCCTTCCACCAGCCACTCCGGAATAGGCTCTTCCGACTTTATATATAACGTGAAAATGCGGGCGAGATGCTGGTGGGTTGAAGGAATCTTCGAATAGTTCTTCATACCTCGTAATACTTTTTTCACCTCTTCGGTAGCGATAGGTGGGCATTGTTTCTCAGGTGTCATGAGGGCATTGCACAGTTCCTTGAAGCGATATATGTTCTCTGAGTCTTCTTTCAGTGCATGCTGCCTTTCGTAGACTTCTTCTGTTGGTTTTCTCTGACCCACCTCTCCCTCCGCTCTCGACTTCTCCTAACGTCGAACCTTGGCGGTAAAGTTCCTGCCAGATGTTATGCAGTCAATCACACACTGAATGTGGGACGCGTACTGTCTTGCCCAGCCTATCTTTGTGGTGAGTTGATGCATTCGTCTTTTGGTACTATAATCAGCCGTTGGTTTTGTTTTACGGTTTGCATCCGCCAAAGCTCTCGCTGCATTATACACACCACAATTGATAGTCCAGAGGTCGGATTTTTCGAAAAAATCTCCACGATGCTCGTCATCCAGTTCAGCCAGATCTTTGGGCTTTAAAGAAACCTGGATGTTGATGTTTCTCCGTGTCGTGAAGCATCGGTCTTCCTCTATTGGATGCCTGCCCGCGGTTGGTCTCTGTGTCGCATATTTTTCTCTGCTTCCGGCTTGTTCTGGCTGCGGCAGAGTAGGCGCTTCGCTTACATAGCCCCGTTTTCGGAGTTGTTCGGCATGGTTTCGCAGACGTTGTTGCGAAAAGTGCGAGAGCTTTAAGTGTTTCTTGCACAACAGAGCCTGCAGTCGTGCCATGTAACCTTCTCGTGCAGGAGCCATACTGGTGTCGTAGCACTCTAGCAGGTCGTCATTGAGTCGATTCGTCCACCCAAAAGTATTGAGATTCCGCCGGTCGGTCACACTGACTCCGTCTTGATTGGGCTCCAGCCTCTGGTCACTAGTATAGCCAAACTTGAAGTATCATATCCTGATCCTGCTGTAAGACACCGCTATACGGCGCTGCGATCCCCCCCCCCCCTACACTCCTCACACCGCTGAGCGAAAAGTGGCGCGTCGTTTGTTTCAAATTTTGAAACCACGGGTAATCCGCATTTGCTAGAGCTAACCTACGCACAGGTGTATCAAAAACGATACCGAATTTGTTATTTACACTTTCGGCAAGAATATTATGTGTGCGGAGTGAGAAGAAATCTAAGGCAAGGAGCTGTACCTTCATTGTTGCTGCCTGCAAAATTGAAAAATGCTTCTTGGAAGGAAACTGGTGATCAACAGCTCGATGTGGAAGAGAAGAAAAATTCGTCAGCCGAAGTCAATGCTTCTCCATCAACAACAGAATTTTCACCAATTACTTATCGTAATTGGATTTTCAATTCGCCAAAACATGGTTCTTTTCGACGAAGCTCTCTCTCTCTCTGCTTTCAGCTGATGAAACTACTGACTCAATTTTCCCATCAACGTCGAAATTAAAAAAAGGTACATTTTCAAGAAAAAATCTTTTTTCGGAAGCACCAGAAGAGACTCTTAATAATGATAAAGTTGAGACAACTGAAAACGTAGTACCTGAATCTATTCCGGGCTTCAATTTGGAGGACGAAAGTGTTCAAGATGTGACACTTCTTGAAAACTTGGAGGTGGTACATGTCAATGAAAAAGCTGAAGATACTCGTACCCCGAAATTTATAAATTCCAGACCTTGCGAACGCTTAGTGTGGAAAAGGACAGCATTGGACAAAAATTGTATAAAAATATACATATATATTCCGAAATATCACCGAAAATATTCCGGTAATAAATTCATATAAAGAATTCGTAACATACTAAAAAATACGATTCTTTTTTAATAAGTTATTTGAAATGATAGCACGTTACGATATTTTGATACGATTAATAATTTTACTTTCATTTGTACTATTTTCTTTACAAATGTAAATTAGGTTGGTCCAAAAAACCTTTTTCAAGCTAGAGTGCAAGCCACCTAACCCAAAAGTTTCCATTTTCGGAGAAAAAACAAAGTATTTTTGGATTTTCGAACAATTGGACTGATACTTCAGGGTTTGATCGAAAGTTGCCAAAGTTTTAAGGGATTGAAGAAAAGTGTCGACGGAATAAAACTATATCAACTAATTAAATTTTTAACTCCCCCCCCCCCCTACCACCCACGACGCCCCGAATATGAAACAAAAATAAAAAAAACTACATTTTAATGTATTATTGGAAATAAAGTATAATAATAGTTGGTCATTGGTTGAAATAATAAATTTTTTTTAAAACACGATGTGATTATTTAAACAATTAACTATTGTTTATTTTCAAATTTTCTAAGAATCGAACCAGAGATGTCCACTTTTTTCAAGTTGGTGTCCTATGCTACTTATTGATGAATAATTACATAATGTTGACACATTTCTCCTAATATTTTAACAAATTTCTATTTGTTTAAACAATATTTATTTGTTCAAGCAGTTTTCTTTTGAAACCTTGAAATAATATAAAATAGAACACAAAATTATTTATCTGAATTATAATTAATTGTTTAAACAAATTATATTTGTTTAAAAAATTAAAAATTAGTTAATATATTCGTTCTATACACCATACTGTCAGAATAATAATTGTATGTGTTCTATTTTATTTAATTTTGTTAAAGTTCTCGAAAAACAACTGCTTGAGCAAATAAAAATTGTTTAAAGAAATACAAATTTGTTAAACATTAGTAGAAAAGTATTAAAGTTATGTAAATATTCAACAAAAAGTAGCATAGGATAACAATTTGAGAAAAAAGGGACATCTCTGGCTCGATTCTTAAAGAATAACTAATTGCTTAAATAATCGCATAATGTTACAAAAATTTTATTATTCCAAACAATGAGCAACTATCATATTTTGTTCAGAAAATACGATTATTTTTTACATTTTTTGGAAAGTAATAATTGTTTAAACAGGTTACATTTATTAAAACAATAAAAAATTGTTTGAAAAGTTACGGTACGTGTTAATATTGGAATTCTGAAATCACGGATTTTGTTTCTCAGGAAATAGAAACTTTAGGGGGGGGGGGGGGGGGGGTGTCTTGCCTCTAGAGTAAAAAAAGGTTTGCCATGCATTTTTGGACCACCCTAGTGTATATAATATATTTTAAAAATTGTTATCTACCTTGGAGTTGTCCACAGTTTGGAGGGGTAGGATAAACAGTGAGGGGATGAGAAGGGAAGAGGAAGGAAGAATAGGGTGGGGGGGGGAAGGAAGTGAGTGGGAATGAGTGGTAGCGAGCGTACGTCGTGCGAAGGATGCGAAGCGACTATCTCTCTGAAAACAGCGAGAGAGAGAGAGAGAGAGAGAGAAGGAAAAACCGGTGTGGCGGAAATCAGGCGCAAATGGGGCCTTGACTAGTTTTGCCTAGCGGGGCTGTTTTGAGACGGGGCGGAGGTCCTTCCGCTAAGCCACGCGTCCAATTGCTTCATACCTTGCGGTAGGGTTTTCTGGCTAGCGGGCAGGGGTAATGTGACCCGCTTAATGTCACCTTTCATAAGGCGGCGCCACGCACTTAGACCATCCAAGAAAAAAAAACAGTGGAAGGCAACTTAAAACTATGTGGACGGTGAGTGCACCATTTGTTTTTGTTTTGTGGGGGAGGGGAAAGAAGGGAAGTGAAGGAGAGGTAAGGAGAGTGAGGCGGCCCGAAGGCCTAGGTAAGGAGGTCCACAACCGGGTCCGACAACCCGCAAGGGGTTGGGCTGACGAGATTCCGGTCGGCGATGACCTTTTTTTTAGAAATCGAATTTGCTCATGAAGAGCTCGTCAAGAAAGGCAATATTCTGTCAATATTCGAGGCGGAATTTACTCATGAAGAGCTTGTCGAGACGAAAGAAAAAAAAAGAATTTATTTTACAGCTCTAGGCGGCGCCGGGATGATTCGGCGTTCGCTGGTCGTGAAACCGGATGTTCTGTAGACCTCAAGAGAGAGGGCGAGAACGTTTCCGGGGTCGTATCAGCGCAAAGAAGCAGGGTGTCGGAACTCGGTTCCGTCACTACGATCGTTTGCCGTACGGGAGTCACGGCGGCGGTTGACTCTGCCTGGCTCGTAGAAGGGCCGGCTTCTGGCAAAGCCGGCGAGTTTGCCCGAGCTTCCTCGGCTACGGCAGGTTCCCCTGAAGAAGACGGGGTCTGAATCGCAGCCAACTCGCTTGGCGGAGGTAACGGGCAGATGGGTGGCACCCGGAGAGCCCGTGGGCGCGGCGGAGAGTCACGGCAGTCTACGTACTTGGTCGAGTTGTTGGATGTCAAATTGGCCGGAGGGAACACGTGTCTCGGCTCGTGAATAAAAGCCGGCACCCTCAGAGTCAGCGGCTCGACTGGTTCTCGGCTCCCTTCTCGTCCTTGTCGAATTTCTAGGAGGCTCCACTCTCCCTCCTGGAATAGGCCCGGTTTCTCCGGGTCGTAGGCCGGAATGCGTCGCCGCGCAGCTTCTTCCTCGGCGACTCGACGTTCTTCCGCGATGCGTTGCGCCAGCACTTCGTCGGCGAGTCTACGGCGCCG